>CAUYPK010064588.1:0-18677 GCA_963574355.1 Loris lydekkerianus
TCCCTTCTATATGCTCTTCCGTTTACTCCGTGGGCGTGGGTGATCCCCTAGCCATTCTCCCTGCTGCTGGGGTGATCCCCTAGCCATTCTCCGTGCTGCTTGGGTGATCCCCTAGCCATTCTCCGTGCTGTTGGGTGATCCCCTAGCCATTCTCCCTGCTGCTGGCATGATCCCCTAGGCATTCTCCATGCTTCTGGGGTGATCCCCTAGCCATTCTCCCTGCTGCTGGGGTGATCCCCTAGACATTCTCCCTATTGCTGGGGTGATCCCCTAGACATTGTCCCTACTGCGGTGTGATCCCCTAGCCATTCTCCGTGCTGCTGGGGTGATCCCCTAGCCATTCTCCGTGCTGCTGGGGTGATCCCCTAGCCATTCTCCCTGCTGCTGGCGTGATCCCCTAGCCATTCTCCCTGCTGCTGGCGTGATCCCCTAGCCATTCTCCCTGCTGCTGGGTGATCCCCTAGACATTCTCCCTGCTTCTGGCGTGATGCCAAAAGATCCATCCACAGTTGGATTTTTGGTCTGTGGCCACTCCCATGTAGCAGAAACTTAAGCCTTTTCTTTTCAATAGGTAATCAGTGCACATAACAGATGGCATGATTTTGAAAAAACAGAGAGCAACATTTCTTCCTTGATATAGGTTTGTTAACCTAAGGAATTCCAGGTTCAGAGACACCCCCTTCTGGGTTTCCCGGGTCAACAGAATGGACATGAACTCATGTTCATAACCAAAAGTTAGGCCGACAAAGCATGGTAGGGGCTGAGTTCAGATTTTGTGAACTCAGATTTTGTGTGAAACAAAATACTTATTTTTTCCTCCTGCCTCTCAATAAAATCTCTTGTTCTACAGAAGGCTCTGGGCCCTTTCCAGCAAGATCCATTCTCACAAAGCCTCTGCAGCCAGCTCCCCACCAAGCCCAGTAGCTCACTCAGCCTTGTGTTCTGGTTCTGTGCCTGTCTTCCCCATGATTGAGTATGTAAGTCCCTGCAAGAAAGGAACCCTTGGCCCCTCTGTATACTCCACCAAGTCTCTTTGTAGGAGGTGACTGGAGACAGAGTGACCGATGAAACTACTATTGTGGGAGACATACACATTGCAGAAAATGGGCATCCCAGGTGAAAGGTGTAGAGGCAGGGCGGCACCTGTGGCTCAAAGGAGAAGGGTGCCGGCCCCATATGCCAGAGGTGGCGGGTTCAAACCCAGCCCCGGGCCTTGCAGGGAGAGCTGCCTTCACCTCTGTTCAACTGCTTGACCCCTAAGCTCACCCAGGTAGTGGTACCCTGAGGAAGGTACAGAAACTGTTTTGCACAGCCCTGAGCCTCCAGTGGTCTGGACATCAGCTGTCCTTTGTTTTGAAGACCCTGGTGCCCTTCTCTTCCTGAAGCCTGGGGCTAGAGGTTGTCCCTCCCGCCTTCCCTTGCTCTGTACCTTCTCCAGGGAAAGGGGGAGGGGGCCATCTCTAGCCCAGGTTTCAGGAAGAGAAGGGTGCCAGGGTCTTTAAAACAAAGGACAGCTGATGTCCAGACCACTGGAAGCTCAGGGCTGTGCAAAACAGTTTCTGGCACTATGAGTGTCCAACACCTTCCAGAGGAAAGGGGGGGTGGAGAGGGGAGCGCCAGACAAGCTGAAGTCTCCCAGGGGGCAACTTTAACTTGGCCACTGTCTGGTGTCTCTAAATGGGGAACTGAAATGGGACCAGGCTCGATGAGGAAGCCCATGGAGAGAGCAGAGCAGGACAGTGGGCGTGGGGAAGCCCCAAACCTCTGAGCCAGCTCAGCCCAGCAGGGGCTGGACACTGTGGCTCTAACTATGGGAGGACACCCTGACAGGCCTTGGCCCTCTTCTGAGCCCAGGAGCTCCTGAAATGCTTTTCTGTATTTCCTTCTGTCCTCAGGACCATTCAATCTTCACCTACCTCCTCTCCCCAAACTTGTTCCTAAGAATCGCAGACCCAGGGGGAAGAAGAAGGGAAGAGGAAGAGAAGCCAGGTCCCCGTCTCGGGCCTTTCGTGCACTGCAGAGTTTGGATTTTGTTGTAGGAGTGATCTTGAGCTACTGAAGGCGTTTAAAAGCGAGTGTGTATGATATGATCAGATTTACATCTTTAAAATATCACCTTGGCTGTGTGTAGTGCCAGTGTGAAAGCTGGGGGGCAGCAACCCCCTTCTGGCCCTTGAATGAGGAAGCCGCAGTGGAGGCAGAGACACAGCGTGGGAGCCGGAACAGCCCCTCGGGGGGGAAGTGTAGTGGAAAGAGCGGAGTGGGGGGCTGCTCCCACATCTCCAGCTTTAGAATCTGGCGTGATGTCAATGCCATTTAATGAAATGGGAAAGGTGGGGGGGGGGAGTGAGGGCAGAGAAGTCAGGCGTGGGAAGAGCTTACGAGGCCTACTTGAGGCCCGAAGTCCTTCAGCCAAATGGACCCCAGTTTGTACCTCTTTAACAGACAGTCCTCTCTGCCCCAGTTTGTACCTCCTTGACAGACAGTCCTCTCTTCCTCTTACTTTCCTTCCCTTCTCTTTTCTTAAAATATTCATTTTTTCCCCCTTTCTTTTCCTTCCTTTGAAGCATCCAGGACCAGCAGGCTCCCAGGGCTGGGGCCAAAGAGGTAGACAGGACATAGAGGGACGCAGAGCCAGTGGGGATGAGGGCACAGCCAGGCTGAGAACACGACCAGGCCTTGGAGGCCTGCACAGCAAGGGCCAAGGAGGAGGTGGGCCAGCGAGGGGAGCAGCAGAGTAGGAGACAGCAGGGATTAAAGGAAGTTATAAATAGGTATTAAACAAGCCAATGATTGAAGACATGGAGAAGAAACACTGCCACGCTTCTCACTGTCAGAGAAAACAGCTGCACGTCTGGAAAGGAGGAAAGCCCGGAGTCCAACCCAGGTGGGGCAGTGAGCACAGTGAGCACACCTCCGGCTCTGTCCGCTGAGAGGGCCCCAGCACTCCCCCAGGAGTGAGCACACCCACTGTGCACATCTTGGTTGCTAAATACCATTCTGTGATGACAGAACCAGGGATCCTGAGAAAGGGCTGAGTGCGGCAGCCCAGAATGAAGGGCTGGGAGGTGTGGCCAGGGCCTGGAACATCTGCTGCCCCAGAAAGTAAAGACATGCTCAAAAAATGATGGGAATTGGTCAAAAGGAAATAGGAACCAGGAGCCTGCTGAAGGGAAGGTGGGAAGGAGCTTCAGCACGATCGAAGCATCAGAAGGAGGGATGCAGACGATTATAGACCATTGAGAAACAGGCAATCCGTCAAGATTGCCGTAGGTACATGAGAAGGGAATGCCAGCGAGGAACTGTCGAAGGAATGACGGAAATAATCCCCGTCTGGCAACCCTCATGGCAGTAACTGATTCAGGCAAGAGTCATCCATAGATGTTAAAACTGGGCAGGTGAGAGTCTGAGGAAGAACACGATACTTGGATAGTCTTGGAGTATCTTCCTTCCCACATAACAGTTATTAATTTCAAAGGAAAAAATAGTAATTTTACAAAGAAGAAACCTGGCAGACACTAGGCGCTTGGTGACTCAGCGCTTACAGCATAGTGCTTATGGTGCCGGCCATATGCACTGAGGGTGGCTGGTTCAAACCCAGCCCTGGCCTATGAAACAACAATGACAACTGCAACAAAAAATCCCAGCTGGGCCTTGTGGCAGCCCCCTGTAGTCCCAGCTACTTGGGAGGCTGAGACAAGAGAATTGCTTAAGCCCAAGAGTTTGAGGTTGCTGTGAGCTGTGCCATGGCATTCTACCGAGGGTGACATTGTGAAAAACAAGTGCTCGGTGTTCACTTAGGCAGTACCAGGACAGAACGCAGGCTCAGGTTGGGTGCCCAGACAGGACACAGCACAGCTGCCGTGTGCTTCTGCCAGAAACACAGCCCCGATCCGGGCCAGTGGAAACCCCAGAAATCCAAATCAACTGTCGGTTTGCAAAATTCTTAGCCTGTTCTCTTCAAAAATGCCTAAGCCATGACAAGGAACAGTGCCCAACTAGAATAAAGTAAAGGGACATGACTGTGTATGACGGGAGCCTGGATTGAGCCTGCGGTCCAGAAGGTGGACAGTACGTGGGTCCCCCAACCTGAGCACTCCATCTGGCTTCTGGGGCAACTGACAGATACAGACTGATGGTGTCGCTGGGGACAGGCTTTGTGGGCCTCTGGGCACAAATGGAGGCTCAGCGCTTGGCAGGACCCTCTCTGCCTCTCAGAACCTAGCAGACTGGTGGACTGGTGACTTCGGCTCTTAGTACAGAGCCCTGTGCTGGGATGGGGAGCTTGGTGTTCTTGTGGCACCAGAGGCAGTGGAAGTTCCTGCAAGTGATCTTGTCAGACAGCTACATGGCAGGAGCTGACCCAGGAGGAGGGGCCAGCGCCCCCGTGGAGCGGGAAGCTCTTTGAGGATGTTGCAGAACTATTCTTAGGTACTTTCTGACAGTCAGGCTGTGGGGATTTGAGCTGCCCCGTCTCATAAACACGGCTGGTTTTGTGGGATTGTGAGGCTTGAGCTGTGAGCCGTGACTGGGACTTGAAGGACAAGGAAAGTGGCCTTTCCACATCTGGGAGGGGGTCTTCTCTGCCTCTGTTCACTCTCGCTTTGGGACACACATCAGCCACTCACGACAGAGATAGGCTCGTGGTGGCCAGGATACGACTTTCTACTGTCTGCCTGTGTCAGAGGCAGAGAAGGGGGGTCCTTCTGAGGATTCCCAGGACCTCCATGGCTCTCTCTGTTTGGGGACCCCCTCCAAATGGAGGATGAATATCCAGTGAGCAGTAAGTGAGGGGGGAGGGAAAATGGCTGTGGATTAACCAGGAGGTATGGCAGGAGCTGGGCCAAATGTGTTCACACATGGTGCCTAATTTATATTTTATCTAATATTACACGGGGACCCTTATCACCAGCTTGCAGATGAGGAAACTGAGTCTCGGAGAGGTCAGGTAACTTGCCTGGGCAGTCAGAAACGTCAGAAGACCAACACCCTGGGGGGGACATTTCATGATGAGAAAAGGGGTAGGAGGTGGTGGGTGGGGACCCACGATGGCAGGGCAGGGACGCTAGCTATCTCTGGCCACAGTCCTGTTGCCACTGGCCTGCCCCATAGCAGGGGCCCAAACCCCATGTCTGGGGACTTTAAAAGAAAGAAAACCAATGCAAGGCTGGATCAGAGTCTCTGTGTGCAGAAGGGAGTGATGTGACAGCTCTGGAGAGGGGGCAGAGGCTTAGGGGCAGGAAAGTGGACACTGAGCGTAGGCCCACCCAGCCCCACCCACCAGCTGCAGCCCGGCCTTGGGTCTCTGATCTTGCTTCCAAGCCCACCCCTTCCCTGAATCTCACAGTCCATGCCCACATTTCTTAGACCATGGCTGGAACTGACATGACCTTCAGCTCCTTCCTTGAGTGCACGATGTCCTCCCCTCTGCTTTTCAGTCTTCCCAGGCTGGGCCTGCACTCCTGTGTTTGAAGACCAGCTGCCAGGCCAGTTCTCAGACAGGGGCATTTGCCTAGGCTTGTCCTGCTTCGTCCCTGGGAGCTGGGCATCAAGATCATCAGGCCCCAAGTCTCTGCTCTTCACTCTCCAGTATTTGGGTGGGAGTGAGTCCAGTGCTCTTCTGGAAGACTGGAGCAGCATAGGAAAGGCTCCCTGCCCCTTTTCAAAAAGCTACGTGCTGCAGAGCTGGGAACCGACCACTATGGCTGGCACTGGGATGGCAGCTCTGAGATGTGTCATCTGAGAAGTCCATGGGTATCACCACACTCAGAGGAAGGGCGGGGGTGACAATGCTGTCTGTCCACATGTGGTCCAGGTGTTTGGATGGTGGAACTCTTATCTGGGGACCTCAGACCTCCAGTGAAGCTGCTGGGACTGGAAAAGTCTTTGGTGACTAGAGTCACAGCTGGCAACTAAAAACCATGCCTCATACTGGAACCACAGCGAGGTTGTCAGTTAACTGTGGAAAAGATTCTGCACTTTCTCCAAAAGCTCATGTGCACAGGGGGAGCCCAGGGGACGAGGAAGGGAGCTGCAGCAGAGTGGAGCTTCCCTGCTGCAGGGTTCCGCTTCTGTGGCTTCTGTCACGAGCTTCACAGAACCTTGCAGCAGGCCAAGATGAATCAACTTCTTTGGCACACCCGCTGATGCTGGGCTTGGCCACGTGACTTACTGCAGCCAATGCAGTGTGGCCAAAAGCACCAGTTCTGAGTGGAGAGCATAAAGGGCACTATGGGTTTCTGCTGGTTCCTCCTGGGTATCTGTGGTCTGGCAGAAGAGCTGCCCCAGGAATCCTCTAGCCCTCAGCCTGGTCCACAAATGAAGACATGGGGGGCAGACCTGGACTTGACCAGAAACCTGGAGTCCAGCCTGGTCCTGCTGTATCCATGTGAGTTTGGCAAGACCAGCCAACTACAGCCAACCAGCAGACCCAGGAGTGGAAAAGCAATGTTTGCTGCTGTAAGTGCTGAGAGTTTTGGGACTGTTTCTTATACAGCAAACGCTGACAGATACAACCATGACGGGAAGAATGAACTTTCTTCCAGGGTCTGCATCTTTTTGTTGTTGTTATTGTTGTTGTTGAGACGAGGTCTGTCTCTGTTGCCCAGGATACAGTGGCATCATCATAGTTCACTGAGTAGCTGGGACTACAGAGATATGCCACTGTGAAGGGCTAATTTTGCTGTTTTATTAGATAGACAGTGTCTCACTCTTGTTTGGGCCTGATCTTAGACTGCTGGCTTTAAATGATCGTCCCACATTGGCCTCCCAGAATGACAGGATTACAGGTGTGAGCCACCACGTCCAACCCAGGGTCTTCCTCTCATTAAATCTTCAAGATAGAATTATCTCCATTTACCCACAAGGAAACTGAGACTTCAAGAGGTCAGGTAACTTGTCCAATGTACACAACTTATTTTGTCACTGGGTCCTATCACAAGGGACAAATTTTCAAGTTCCCCAGGCTCATTCCCACTATGACGTCTCACCATCTCCCAGAGGCCACCATCCTTTCATCTTGTCCCTGTCTGGGCCTTTAGCCCACTCTGGGCCCCACCATCTCTACAGTGAGCCTGAGCCCCACTGTGGCCCCCAGAGGCACTTTCCACAGCGCCCTCCGCTCCCTGGTGGCCTGTCTCCCTATGGCCTCTGGCCATTGAAGCACCTAGCCAGGACCAGTACAGACCAGGCCTTGCCCAGAATCCAGTGGAAAAACAAGGCATGGTAAATAATTAAGGAGACAATGACAGGATGCAGAGGCTTGTTAGGAGAAGACAGTGCCTTGGGAGGGTATCCAGGGGCCTTACCCTGCTGGGTCAGAAAGGAATTCACCAAAGCAGCAGCACTGAAGCTGAGATGCACAGCATAGGTGGGAGCTGGGCAGGCACAGAGACAGGGAACAGCATGGCGGGCAGAGGGAGCAGCATGTG
This sequence comes from Loris lydekkerianus, assembly GCA_963574355.1. Classification (NCBI taxonomy): domain Eukaryota; kingdom Metazoa; phylum Chordata; class Mammalia; order Primates; family Lorisidae; genus Loris; species Loris lydekkerianus. Next base: position 7,431 of record CAUYPK010064588.1, read on the forward strand.
CAAAGTACTGGTGCCAATAAAGATTCAGAGTTCCTTATCACAGCAGGTCTTTACAGGAGTACAGTTGGTGTCCCACCAGTCCCTACCTCCCTTGGATTCCTTATCCAGCTCTACACCCTGGGGCTTTGTTCCTAAGGACTTCAACCTGCTGCCTCAGAAAATTGCCCAGGGCACTGGGGCCACTTCATGCATGTGGACACCTGGGAGGCCTGCGAGAGAGCCCACAGGTCCTGCAGTATGAAGACTCTACAATTAAGTTCATGAACTTATCCCAGAAAAAGTGCTGCATACCTCATTGCTGAATATCACTATGGTCACCTTCAAAGTGCTCCCCTTGAAAAGTTATGTATCAACACCAGAGCCTAGTCTGTGCTTCAAAGCACTTTGGACTTTTTTTTCTGGAAGGGCCATTAGCACTGTAATCATATTGCCCTTGATGTCCTGAATGTCACAGAATGTCTTCCTTTCAATATTTCTTTTATCTTTGATTAAAGAAAAAAACCATCGGGGTCCAGATCAAGTGGGTAGGGAGGGTTTTCCAATACAGTTATTTGATTTTTTTTTTTTTTTTTGACAGAGTCTCAAGCTGTCACCCTGTTTAGAGTGTCATGGTGTCACAGCTCACAGCAACCTCAAACTCTTGGGCTTAAATGATTCTCTTGCCTCAGCCTCCCAAGTAGCTAGGCCTGGAAACTATTTTTGTTGTTGTTGTTGCCATTGTTGTTTCAGCTGGCCCAGGCTGGGTTCGAACCCACCAGCCTCAGTGTATGTGGTCAGCACTCTGCCTACTGAGCTACGGGCACCACCCCAGTTATTTGTTTACTTGTTAAAACCCCCTCACGGACAGTGCTGTGTGAGCTGGTGCACTGTTGTGATGCAAGAGTCCTGAGTTGTTAGCCGAGATTTTTAGTTAAGATTTTCCTAACTGATTCTCTACTGATGTTTACTTGGTCTGCTATGTCAACAGACAATGTTGACGCACAATTTGATGAATTTTTGCAGTGTTTCATGGGTTCTGCTTGTTACTGGCTGCCATGACCTCTCTTTATCAGTGATGCTTTCTCTCCCCTCAGGAAAACGTTTAATCCACTTGTACATACTTTCTTCAGGGCATCATCCCCATAAACTTGAACTAACATGTCCCTGATTTCACTTTCCCTCTTGCCATGTTTAACAAGAAATTTGACATTTGTTCGTTGCTCTAATTAAAGCTTCAACATTCTCTCGATGGTACACAAAAGCACACAACAATAAAGCCACTCAGCAAGACACCTCCACACCTCGACACAAATACAACTGCGTGACACTGACTTGCCAAGGTTGTGAAACCTTACCAGCTATTTGTACAGTGCTGCCAACATAAGCACACAGTGGCAAGTTCATAAACTTAATTGTCAAACCACGTGTGTGCAAAAGCCTGGTGGCTTGCCTCCCTGCAGGACAAAACCAGCTTCACTGGGATCAGACCAGGGCTGAGACTCCATGTGAAATCCCACCAGGCTCTTTCCCCTTCCCTGTGTTGTCCCTGTCACCCTCACTGGTTTCTCCTGGGAGCCCTTTTTGAATGAGTTACTAGTGCTCAAATTCAGGCTCTGCTCCGAGGAGAACTTGCTGTGGGGCTCAGCCCTTGCAGGTGCCCATTGAGCCTGCCCTCGACAGCACACCCAAGGACTTCCCCTCAAGTCCTCAACCAGAGCCCAGTAGCACTGGCAAGGGATTTGAACCCCACATTTTATGAAGGAGGGAGCTGATCACACATGAAACCTTCAGCTTTCTTTTCCTTTTCTCCCCCCTGCCCAGCACGACTGTCCATGAAGACCACTGCCATCCTCCCTGCCACATCCTACTTCCCCTTCTGCTGCTCAGGTCAGTACAAAGCCTTGCTCTTTAGTGGGACCTTGTCCCTGTGAATCCCTGAACCAGCTAGAGGGGACACGCAGGTACCCTTAGGGAGACTGGGCACACCCAGAACTCCAACATCTCGTGACAAAATGCATTGCGTCTTTACCTCAGTGTTGAGGATGAATGCAAGGATGAATGTTTTTTGAGTGCCCAAACAACTCAAGTTTCTGTTGGCCTTCCCATTTACAGGCAAAGAAGGGCCAAGTGACTCTACCTGTAAGTGGCAGGCAGAGCCAGGACTTGAACTCACTCCAAGTTCTGTGGTCTTGGACTCTGAACGTTGCGTTCTCCAGTTTCTCGGCCTGTGTGTTCTCATACCTTTGGTACAAGGCAAGTTTGTCCTGAACTCCATCTGCAGGACCTTATTTACCAATGGCTGTTGTATAATGGAAAACCCTCCGCACCTCCCCAACCTGCACTGTACACAGCGTAGACCAGGGCAGCCATTCTGGAGAGCAATCAGGCATGTGCCCTGGGCTCACATTGGGCCAACACAGGATTGTTTTCCTGGAAGATATTTGGAGGGAACCTGGGTGCTGATTACTGAGAGAGTGGACAAGGCGTCCCCAGGGAGCTGCGCGGCAGCCACAGCAAGGATGGACGTGCACATAGCAACACGGAGACTCTTGGGTGAAAAAAGTGGAAAACAGAACCAGAGTTGTGATACCACTTCAGTAAATGTAAAATGCGTGTACACAAAACAACAATATGCAGTTCATAAGAACATACTCAAGGAAGAAGACGCCCACCCAAACGGTTTCCCATGCGAGGGTGGGTATGCAAGTGTGACATGGGAGAGGTGGGACTAAAACAACTTGTAAAGCTGCACTTTATAGTGAGAAAGTGCTGGTTTTGATCATGTAGCCTGATTGTGAAAGATTTTTTTTTCTTTGAGAAGCTCTTTCTCTGTCAGCTGAGCTAAGTGTAGTGGCTGTGTGGCACCATCAAGGTTCACAGCAACCTCAAACTCCTGGGCTCAAGCAGTCCTTCAACCTCAGCCTCCTGAGTAGCTGGGACTCTAAGTGTACCATCACAACTGGCTGGTTTTTCTGTTTTTAGTAGAAACGGGGTCTCACTCTTGCTCAGGTTGGTCTCAAACTCCTGGGCTCAGGCAATCTCCTGCCTTAACCTCCCAAAGTGCTGGGATTACAGGTATGAGCCACTGTGCTGGGCCTGAGAGATTAGTTCTGAGGTCTGTTATGGTTTCTCTGATTTGACCCTGAATTATTTGTCAAAACATTCTGTGCCTCAGTTTCTTCTTTGGTCAAGTGGGGAGGAAGGAATGTGCAAGGGGAAATAATAATAAGTCAGAAAGCGACATGGACTATAGTGAAAAACATGAAATCTGGAGCTTGGTGTGAGGGAAGCAGGCAGGGTGTGAGGCACTAGGGAGAGGTGGGGACTGTGGCACATTGGAGAAGTGCCCCTCTGGAGGGAGCAGCTTCCACTTAGTGTCAGTTATATTCTCGTGTGCTTAGAGTTGCCAGAACTTTAACATTTTCATAAGAAAGTAAAACACCCAGATGCTTAGGTGAAATCTTAGATTTTTAAATGTCTGTAAGTTGTTAAAACCACAACATCAGTCACAAATTCTTATCTTAGCTCTGCCACCAGTTGGCAAGACCCAGAACATGGTATTTAACTCTTTAAGACTAAACCAATTTCTTTATCCATGAATGAAGATTCTAAGACCTACTTGGCCAAGTGGTTAGATGAGCTAATATAAGCCCAGGACACAGGTCTCAGTCATAAGAGCTTCATCATCAGGGCACACCTGCTGTATGTTGACAATGCTAATGTTTCATCAATTCCCATTTTTCAGATGAATAAACAGAAACTCAGAGGAGTGGAAAGTTTGCCCATGATCACATAAGAAGAAGAGACGGGTAGAAAAAAATGTCCAGCACACAAGCATGAAGGAGGTAGAAAAATATCCTTCCCAAACGTGCCAACAAGGGTTTGGGGATTAAATGTGTTCTGTGTAAAGCAGATGTGATTATTAACCTGTCCGACTCCTAAAGAGCTACAGTGGTTGCTGATAAAGAGTAGCTACAGTCCTAGAGGCAGGCAGACCTCACCAGGGCTTAGCAGATGTGAGTTTATAGCACGCAGCTCCCATAGTGTACTGGTTCTGGCTCCCACTGGCTCAAATCCCAATTTTCCATAAATCCCAAGAGCTGATTATTAACTGTAGCCAGTATGGTGAGAACACCACAGGAATTGGCCTTGTTTTCTTCCCTGGAGAACTGGTTGTCAGATGTTTATCATCGGGTATGGTCCCGTGACATCTACCACTTTGGCAAAATAATTTCCTCAATTCTTATTTAAGATGACCAGAGCAGTCTAGTTAGTCAGGGGCTGAGAGTTTGCCGGTGTCTGGCCCTCATCACTCAGGGCATCAGGCCTCACCAAAGAAAAATCCCACAAGGGATTGGACTAGCTCACAAGACCTTGCCACTCACTGACCACCCACTTGAACCGATGGGCCATTTGGTTGATGTCTTTCCCTTGGCACGCCTGACCCTGATTTGCATCCTCCTTCCAGAGCAGAAACTTTCTCAGAAATCAGAAGCAAGGCAACTAAGAATGCCTGCATCATGGCCCAGAGGAGCTCAGCCAGTGCAAAACAGATTAAAGCAACTCCCTTACCCACAAATAACTTGTATTGAAAGGAACAGACAAGGCTGCCATTATTTGCACACAACTCCACATACCTGAAGAAGTCAAAAGAATGACTTTAAAAAGGAGTGAGATAGTTCAGACACATAGTTAAGAGCACCCTACAGAAACTGTCACTTTCCTAGACACCCACAAAACCTAATTGGAAAATGTCATGGAAAAGAAAAGATCCTGTTGGCGAAAAGTAACTAAAACTCCATTGCACCTAGGAACAGGGCAGGGGTCAGCACTTCAGGGAGAAAGCATAAAAGAAAGCAGATATAAAAGAGAATCTGAATAAAAGGAAAGAAAAACCATGATCTCAAATCGAAAGACTCAACATTACAAGGATATGAGTTCTCTTCAAATTAGCCTATTAATTCAATGTAATTACATACAATTCTAACTAGAATCTTTAGGGAACTTGATAAGCTGATTACAAAATTCTCCTGGAAGAGAAAATGCAAGGAACAAAGAAACAAAGAGAAGAACTTAGTCTATTATTAAAACCCCTTTCTGATCCTATGTCAGAACTTGACTGACATAATGATTTTCCCGTTCTGCTCCCATGTCAGAGGACGTCGGACATGTGTTTTTTTTGTTGTTGTTGTTGTTTCTCTCATTCCATGACACGAGTACATTCTTTGGCCCTCAAACACAGTTGATCATTGGTCATAGGAAGAAACAGCCTGTTCTATTGGAAAAACTGACAGTTATTTTAGAATACACTAAGTTTATGGGAAGAGTGGACAGAGCTGATCAGTACTATGGATGTTATTGATTTACAAGGGGGTCCTACAAATGGTGGAAAAATTATTCTTCTGGCGGACGGGAAATGCAGTTGTGAACAGCTATATCCTTTACTCATTAGATAAGAAGAAAAGGGGAGAAAAAGTGCAGACACGCCTTCCTTACAGGGGAACTCTCATCACTTGGCTTGTGAGCACCGTGAGGAACAGAAATGCAAGAAAGGGGAAGACCATCATCTTCTGATACTGAGGACAGGCTCAATGAGAAGATGCATTTTATAATGCAAAATTAAACACATCAACAGAGAACTGCATGGTTTGTAGCAGAAGAAATGAGAAAGGTAGAAAGAGAAAAACCACTTTCTACTGTGAGACTTACAAGAGGAAGCCTAGACTCCACCACGGAGATGGCTTCGAGAAGTATCACACGCAAAAAATTATAAACAGAAATAAACAAAAACACTTTCATTATTTTATGTAACCTAAAATGGATAATAAAATAATCAGATTAGTTCATATTTACGTTTTTCTCTTTTAAAGCTTGGAGTATGTGGGTGACAGAAAAATTGGATTAGAATTATAGGTATGAAAACACATAATAAAGCTGCAGTAATTAACAATTATGTAACTGGGGCAAGAATAGATTAATCAATCAATGTAACAGAAAGAGGAGCCCAAAATTAGATTAGGACTACGTGGGAAATAAACATAGGATGTGATGGCACAGCCAATCCATGAGAAAGGACTGACTGTTTACTCATTCAGAGGGTGAAGTTCTATTCCTCACTTTATACCAAATGTAAAAATAAAGAGCTAAATGTAAAAGCATTTTATAAAAGTGTTAAAATATTTTCTCTAAATAAATACTACTGAGATAAATGATTCACAAAACTCAATCCATAAACGAAAACATTTATTGTACTCAAAGGCTTTAAACTTTCACAATGGCATAATGGGCTGTAGATAATGTTTTAAAAGATAGCAGGCTGGCAGAAAATATTTGCAGCATAACTGAACAAAAAAAATTAAGATACAAATCATATGAAGAGCTTTTATAATCAGAAAAAAACCGTTTTTTTTTTTTTTTTTTTTTTTTATTCAAGGCTTTTATCTTGCTTTTTTGTTGTTTTGGGTTTTTTGAGGTTTTGCTTGTTTGTTTTGAGACAGGGTCTTGCTCTGTTGCCCAAGCTAGCTCACAACAACCTCGAACTCCTGGGTTCAAGTGATCCTCCTTGCCTCAGCCTCCTGAGGAGCTGGGACTGTTTTTATTTTTCGTAAAGATGGAGTCTCACTCTTGCTCAGGCTGGTCTCGAACTCCTGAGCTCCAGGGAGCCTCCTGCCTCTGCCTCTCAGAGTGCTAGTATTACAGGTGTGGGCCACTGTGCCCAGCAATCACAATGATTTTTAAAAAGGAAAAAATGAACAAAATATAAATAGGCAATTAACAGGAGAAGAAACACAAACGGTGAATGCACGTATGAAAATGGGCTTAGCATCATTTCTAATCCAGGAAACGCAAAGTAAAATACTGAGACTGCATATTTCACCCCTTGTTTGGGGAAGATTACGGACATTGGTATGTCCAGAATTGTGAAGTGTGGGGGCATCGTGGGCTCCAGGAGACATTGGGTGGGAGGATCACATGGAAGAGTCTGGGATGCAGCAATTTGGCCGTGTTCCTTCTTGGAGAGAACTTGAATATGCGCGCAGAGGCACAGACGAGGCTTGCTTATTGCAGCATTTGTCTTTTGTAGTATAGCAACAAAAAAGAAAAATTGTCTAAATGTCCATCCATTATCGTGTGACAGTTAAATAGCAGAGATGTGTGAACTAACTTGGATAGATCTCGGAGACAGATTGCAAAGGGAAGAAAGCAAACTGCAGAACAGTATGTACGCTATTATCCCATTTATAAAACAAAACAAAACAAAATCGTATCTCTGCACACATCTCTATACATGCACGGAGGATCACAGACGCTGAGCCTCTGCCAGTGGCTGCCGCTGCAGCAGGGGCATGGGGGGAGTAAGGGCAGTTTTTCACTGTCTATTCTCTGTTCTTCCATTTTATTTGCATAATTAAAAAATATGTGTGTATTTCACTTAGATTAAAAAAGAAAGCAAAAGAAAACATGATCAACTGTTTGTAGGCAGGTGGCCCAGGGTCCCTTAGCCCTGAACCTGATGTAGATTCCTGCCTAAGAATGAGCATTCCTACCAGAAGGCCACACTGGGGAGAGGGAGAGACTGGAGGGGGAAGGCTGTAAACAAGAACAGATTAAAAAACAAAACATAACCCCCTACCAGCTAGTTTTTGCCTTGGAAGGGAATAAAAGGTGACTTTAAAGAAACTACCTTTAGGGCGGTGCCTGTGGCTCAAAGGAGTAGGGTGTGGGGAAGGTCCAAACCCAGCCCCGGCCAAAAACTGCAAAAAAAAAAAAAAAAGATAACGATAAAAAGAAACTACCTTTAACTAACTATTATTACATGAAGATGAGGTTTTATTTTGGAGTGATGAAAATGGGAGCTAGATAGAGGTGGCAGCTGCACAATATGTAAATATGCTAAATGCCATGACATTATTCACTTAAAAATGATTAATTTTGTGTTGTGTGAATTCCAGCTCAATTGAAAAAACAACCACCAAAAACCCTCCACAACTCCCTGCTGCCAGCAGAGTCCTAACCTCCAGCCCAGCACTCAGGCCCTTCACCCCCCATTTCCAGTCCCCCCATTTCCAGTCCTCCCAGCACTCAGCCCCTTCCCCCCTCCCTTCGTTCCAGTCCTCCTTTTTCCCAGGCATCTTTGCTGCAGCTCCTGCTTGAGACCCCAACTTAAGGAGACTCTATCCCCACACTTTTGGAGACTATCCCATTTCCTGTTATAATTATTTTTTAGTAAAGACAAGAAATAACATGAAACCTGGTTTCTCGTACCCTCAACAAATCCCCAACAATTAAAAAAAAAAAAAGAAAGAAAGAAATAACATGGAAAAACAATTATTTTTTTGTTTTGTTTGTGTTTTTTTGAGACAGAGCCTCAAGCTGTCGCCCTGGGTAGAGTGCTGTGGCTTCACAGCTCACAGCAACCTCCACTCTTGGGCTCAAGCTATTCTCCTGCCTCCGCCTCCCAAGTAGCTGGGACTACAGTCGTCCGCCACAATGCCCAGCTATTTTTTGGTTGCAGTTGTCATTGTTGTTTGGTAGTCCTGGCTGGATTTGAACCCACCAGCTCTGGTGTATGTGGCTGGTGCCTTAGCCACTTGAGCCACAGGTGCTGAGCCAGAAAAGCAATTATTTAAAAAATTCTGTCTCAACTTGGTTAAAAAGAATTAAAAAGTATAGACATTGGAAAATAGAAGCCCCTTCTCTTCTAGGCAACCCTAGTAGTCTGCAAAGCCCCCCCCCGCACCCCCCCCTAGACCCACTGTTAACAGTTCCTTCGATATTTTGCTGTTATATATGTGTGACGCTGTGCGGGCAATCTATCCCATAATAGATGAAACAAAGACTTTCATGTTATAATATCATCCTGTAACTTTTTTCTTTAAATTTTGGAAATCTTTCCAATTTACATGAAACTCTGCTTTCCTTTTCTAAGGCTGCAGTGAATTTAATAGTTCCCTGCCAATCGCTTTTAGGTTGTTCGCTAACTAGACAATGCGAGGTTTTTTGCAAGGTTGTTTGCTAAGGTTCTTCTTTGTTCCCAGTTCACAGTAATGCTGCAGTGAATGTCCTTGTGCATATCTTAGCCCTGTGACTTGTTGGACTAATTTGTGGCAGGGGATAGGGGAAGTCCTCACAGGGCCCAGGCACTACAACAAGTACTATCAATTTGCCCTTGTTTGTCCTGCTTTGCACCTTCCCCTTTTGCTCCTATCATGTGCCATTTCCCTGACCCCCGACCTCGTCTTCAAATCTTGACATGCCTGGGAATCCCTTGGGATCTTATTTAAATGCTGAATATTCAGGTCTGGGGCATGACTACATTCCCAGCAAGCTGCCAAGTGACCCCGAGGGTGCTGTTCTGTAGACCAGACTCTGCATAGCAAGGCTGTAGAGCACTGATACCCAGAAATAATGTGAGCCTTGTATATAATTCTAAAATTTCTAGAAGCCATATTTTAAAAAGTTTAAAAAATAGGGTGAAATCAATTTGATTAATATATATTATTTAACCCAATATATCCAAAATCTTAAGATTTCAATAAAAAACTATTAAGAGATTTTTTACATTCTTTTCTCTTTTTATTTTGGTACAAAGGCTTTGGAATCTGGCGTGTGTTTTACCCTCAGTATATCTCGGTTCAGATGAGCTACTTTCAGGGCTAAGGGGCCAGGAGACAACATAAAAATGTGTTCTGCCAAGAGTGTGTGGTCTGGAGCTGCCAGACCAGCAGCAGGGGACAGCTGGTGCCAGAGGCCAGCTATGAACGTCATAAGGACTCAAGCAACAAATATCGTTATTCATACTATTATTACTCTCTGCTCTTAGGCAACATCTTCAATAATGTCTTTGTTCTTTTTCTTTTTTAAAAGAAAATTCTTCCCCTACCCATAACTTTTTTATTTACATTTTTTGAGACAGAGTCTCACTCTGTCACCCAGGCTACAGTGCTGTGGCCTCAGCCTAGCTCACAGCAACCTCCAACTCCTGGGCTCAAGTGATCCTCCTGCTTCAGCCTCCCAAGTAGTTGGGACTACAGGCACCTGCAATATTGCCCAGTTAGTTTTTCTATTTTTAGTAGTGATGGGGGTCTTGCTCTGGCTCAGGCTGGTCTCAAACTCGTGAGCTCCAGTGATCCTCCTGCCTCAGCCTCCCAGAGGACTGGGATTGCAGGCGTGAGCCACCACACCCAGCCATCCCCAATCACTTTTAAAGGGAGTTATAGCAAACTTAAAATTGTGCACAGTTCTCTATAGTTTACCAGGCATGATCTGACTGCCAAGTTTTTGCCCCCAAAATATCAGAGGACAGTCATTTTAAAGAATGCTTCAGTGAACCCTCAAGGGTTAACATAAAGGCTTTATGACTTTTTTTTTTTTTCAGTTTTGGTGGCTGGGGATGGGTTTGAACCCACCACCTCCAGTATATGGGGCCAGCGCCCTACTCCTTGAGCCACAGGCGCCACCCAATTTATGACTATTTTTTAAGATGCCAAAGACATTAGAGATTCTAAAGTTAAATTTTACAGAAACATATTTACATTGATAGTTTCCCAGGAAGGAAAGCTAGTTTCAATGTCAGGGGATTTTACTTCTGTTTCATATTTTCGATATGAACTTCCTCACCGTCACTTACAACTTTCCTAAGAGAAAAAAGCAGAGATGATGGATACTGATCTGCGGTAATCCTCAGTCCAAAAAAGGAAAAGCTTGACAAGAGCGGCATTAAGTCGCCTGCCAGGCTGCATAAACCTCCTGGAGCGCTCAGATCAAGTCTGCTTATGTCTCCATTTCTCCCGGGACTTGTTAGTTAACTTTTCTTTCTGTGTAACCACTTTCACCTCAGGGTCAAGATCATTTTACCTACGTCTTTGTTATGGAGCAGGAATCCACAGAGCTTTTCCAGGGGTAAAGTGTGGGTTGGGGCTGGGGGGTAGAGCGGGCTGGGGGCTGGTGAGGGTTGCAAGATACCCCTGGGTGCCTGGGAGCCAGAGATGGTGACAGGCCTAGGGTTCCTTGGCCTGGCTCTGTCTGTCTCAAGATGGAGGTGGGGGAGGTTGAGGGAGAAGGGGATGCTGTTGGGGGGTTTGACAGGCCTAGGGTTCCTTGGCCTGGCTCTGTCTGCCTCAAGATGGAGGTGGGGGAGGTTGAGGGAGAAGGGGATGCTGTTGGGGGGTTTGACAGGCCTAGGGTTCCTTGGCCTGGCTCTGTCTGCCTCAAAATGGAGGTGGGGGAGGTTGAGGGAGAAGGGGATGCTGTTGGGGGGTTTGACAG
>CAUYPK010064589.1:0-12614 GCA_963574355.1 Loris lydekkerianus
TATAGATGACCATCCCTTCACCTTGAGTCTATATTTGTCTTTTAATGTAAGATGTAATTCTTGTATAAAGCAGATATCTGGCTTGTGTTTTTGTATCCAGTCAGCCAACCTGTGCCTCTTTAGAGGACAATTTAAACCATTAACATTATTCTCAATATATATATATTGAGAATATTGATAAGCCTTTCGAGAGTCCCAGGCTGGTGTCTTTCATGTCAGGTCACTCCCACCCCCACGCCACCCCTAGACCTTGAGAGCCCTTGAGCCCTTAGCTTGAGTATTCAGTCCTTTATTGCACCCCAAGAGGGTACTCTTCCTGCCAACACCACCATGTGCCCTCATTTTCCCTCTCTCTTTTTGCTCACATCCATTTTCAGATTTACTCTCCTATAGAATCAGAAACAACCTTTAATAGTGCTTTAGGCGCAAATAAAGCAAATAGAAACATCTGAAGGAAGAGAGGGCTTCCCAGGGAGGAGGGGCTAATGGTTGGCAGGCTGTCAGCATGGAGTCGTCCATCAGACAACAGATCCGCAGGGTAGGACAGGAGGCCGTGTTAGAGACAAGAACGTGGGGCTCACTTTTCTAGAAATGTCACTTGGAGCTTTGGAAGTATAAGAGTTGTCTGAGAAAAATGTAGAGAGAGAAATTAAAAGCTTGTGGGAGTCTCTCTAACACACCTTCAGCTAAGAAGTGACAGAGAATGGAGCCCAAAAAGATACAGGGAAGTGGAAGCCAGTGAAAAGAGGAAGAAAAAGAGCTGCATTTCCAAGGGGCAATGTTAAATTCAGAGTTGCCATCCACATATTCACGCATAAATAGTCACTGCATTCTTATTCTGTGCTGGACACTGTGCTGGTCCTGTGAATGAAAAGACTAAATCTACAAATAAGTAATCCAGGCAGAGCGCAGTGGCTCATGCCTGTAATCCTAGCACTCTGGGAGGCCAAGGCAGGTGGATTGCCTGAGATCACAGGTTTGAGACCAGCCTGAGCCAGAGCAAGACCCCGTCTCTAAAAAAAAAAAAAAATAGCCAGCCATTGTGGCAGGTGCTTGTAATCGCAGCTACTTGGGAGGCTGAGGCAAGAGAATCACTTAAGCCCAAAAATTTGAGGTTGCCATGAGCTATTATTTCACAGCACTCTACCAAGAGCTACAAAGTGAGATTCTGTCTCAAAAAATTTTAAATAAATAATAAAACAAATGAGCAATCCAGGCTATTGATAAAACAGGACTCAGACCACAATCTGTAACAAACAGTTCAGGAAGCAAGCTCCTATCCACAGTACATAGTCCAGGAAGCCAAAGAGTCACTCCTACAATAATAGACCCCAAATGACCAAGAATGGATTAATAACTGCCAGCTTATTTTTGGTGCCTGCTTCCAACACAGGACCAATCCATCGCATGGGATGCCCCGCCTAGAGTTAGCCTACTTACCGCTGACCCTGCCAACAGCCTCTGATCCAGACAAAACTGAAGCTTTCCTCCCCCCACCCCACTCGAATGTTTACTGTTACTCCTGCTTGCCTTGAATTTTTACCAGATGCAAGTGATAGTAGCTGACTCCTTTGCAAGCTTCAATTAAATAGCCTCTTCTTGTTCTCATTTATTTCCGTAAGATATAATAATGAATAAAGTAAACATCACTTCTGGCCTCAGGGAGCTTATACTGTAATGAGGAATGCAACAATAATATAAGTAGACAACAAAAAATTAAAAGGATTACAAATAAGATGACCACTAAAAATGAAACATACAAGGAACCCAAAGAGGGTTGAGGAGGTGGTAATTTAGATGACATAGCTGTTTTTTTTTTGTTGTTTTTTTTTTTTTGAGACAGAGTCTCAAGCTATTCCCCTGGGTAGAGTGCTGTGACGTTGCAGCTCACAGCAACCTCCGACTCCTGGGCTCAAGCGAGTTTCCTGCCACTGCCTCCCAAGTAGCTGGGACTATAGGTACCCGCCACAACGCACAGCTATTTTTTGATTGCAGCCATCATTGTTGTTTGGCGGGTCCTGGGCTGGATTCGAACCCATCATCTCAGGTGTATGTGGCTGGCACCTTAGCCGCTTGAGCCACAGGTGCGGAGCTGACATAGCTATATTAAAGGAGGTAGCTTGGGAAAACATTTGGAAGACTGGGGGGCATGTTTGTAGGATAAATGGAAAGTGCTAGTGGAGATGAAGTTAAAAGAAGGCAGAAGAGCTGAGGGTATGTGTTCAAGGGGGCTGTGTGCCCCAGGGAGGAGGACAAAGACTGGTGGAGGCAGGAAACTTTTCCACTGAGACTGGAGGAGAAGACAGAAAATTTAAAAAGTGATTTCAGAAACAAAATACTTCAAATATAAACTGTGAATTCAATTAATGTTGAAGCTTTGCCACCTGCTGAGAGTTTAGAAGCCTAAACCTCTGGGCCAGTGGGAGCATTCTGGCCTTGCTATGCAGCCAAGGAAGCTGCTCCTTATGTCCAGCGTTCCAAATTCACAGTGCAGGCCGCTGGTCTGTCCTCAGCCATTCGATAAGTGTAAACTTTCCAAAGGCTCAAAGTCCACCCAAGGGTGAGAGTCAGAAAACTGACACAGGATTATTTTCAGGGTCAGAACATTTTATGAATAGAGACTAAAATTTGGCACCAGTAATGAAAAAGGAAAAAACAAATTCCTTTCTGCCTTTTCTGAGCTCTGCATCTGTCTGCAGAGACAGGGGACGTAGCTCTGGATCCTAAAACAGCCACTGATTATAAAACTGATGAAGTCAGGCCCTCTGTGTCATACAGGACGAACTTAGTACTTACCAGGGTGTGGCTGTGATTACTTTATTTCAAAGGATAGCCTGAGAACAAGGAGTAATTTTCTCTGGGAATAGAATCTTGCACCTTAGCATAAAGCTCCAGGAAGCCACATCATAGACAGGAACAAAAAGGCAGGCAGAAGGGGCCCATTTCTCATGGAGAGCTAAGTTTAACTCACCCTCTATGAACATAAATCAAATGTGGTCTTCCTAACCCTCCTAGAGCATCAAAATAGCCATAGCAGGAGATTAAATAATCTATATTGCTATGGTTTTGCTATTAAGTAAGAGGTATAATATCAAGTTCTTAACCCATTTGCTAGTTCAGGAAGGCTCAAAGGTGAAGTAGAAATATTTGTCTTGCATGTGACTTAATAATTCTTTTAAAAAACTGAAAAATTGATGATGTGTAAAAGCAATGAGTATGCTGGAAATTTGGGTGAATATTTTCATATTTTGATGAGAACTTTCTAAGACAATAGCTATAAGTAAAAGATTAATAGATTTACATATATATTTTTATTTATTTATTTTATTATTATTATTATTTATTTTTTTTTTTTTTTGGCAGTTTGGCTGGGGCCAGGTGTGAACCTGCCACCCTAGGTATATGGGGCCAGCACCCTACTCACTGAGCCACAGGTGCTGCCCAATTTACTAATACTTTTAAAGGAGAGAAAGGAAAGGGGAAGAACAATTTTTAAACACTATAAACAAAGTTAAAAGATAATACAGAATAGGAGAAAATAATTGCAACATATACATGCAGATGTTAATATTTTTAATACAACAAGAGTGTTTTAACATACGAGTAAAGGATATGTGTAGGTTATCATTCAGAATAAAATTTAAACTCCTGCCTAGCTTTCTGACCTCAGCTCATAAGGCTTTTTCTCCTGCCTACTATTCTCCAGCAACCTGGTTCTCAAACAGACTAGGATCTTTTCCATCTTAGAACATTTTCACCTGCTTGTTTCCTAATCCTGTGATGCTTTTACCTCCCACTGTAGTTTTCTTCACAATTTGGATTTTAGTTCAAATATCATTTTCAAAGCATTCTGCAAGTACCCAAGGTAGAAAAGTCTCCACTCCAAGTTGTACTACATCATGTCATCCTGTCCTGTTTTTTCATAGTTTATTTCCCCATCTGGGATTGTGTGTGTGCGTGTGTGCAATATCTCCCTTCACTCCCATTAGAAGGCAAGCTCCATGAGGGGAGAAACTCATCTCTCTTATCTGTTGCTGTATCCCCAACACATAGAACATTTCCTGGCATGTAGCAGGAGCTCAACAAAATTTATTTTTGAATGATTAAAGAATTAATGAAGAAAAATGAGAAAACATAGTCAATAAACACTAGTAAAGGTTTGGTTCCATGAGTCATCAAGGAAATACAAATGAAAAGAGTGAGAACCTTTTTAACCAATTAGATTGGCAATGATATTTTAGAAAATATGATACTGTCTGCTTCTGGGAATATAAATTGGCTGACACTTTACGGAAAGTAAATTGGTAAAATGTGTCAAAATTTTAAATTTTCCAATCTTTGCAGTCAGTAATTCTACTTTGATAGTCGGGCATGGTGGCTCACACCTATAATCCTAGCACTTTGGGAAGCTGAGGTGAGTGGATTGCTTGGGCTCAGGAGTTGGAGAGAAACCTAAGCAAGAGTGAGATCCTGTCCCTATCAAAAATAGAACTAGCTGGGCATTGTGGAGCACACCTGTAGACCCAACTGCTTGGGAGACTGAGGCAAGAGGATCACTTGAGCCCCAGAGTTTAAGGTTGCTATAAGCTATGATGCCATGGCACTCTACCCAGGGTGAGACCCTATCTCAAAAAAAAAAAAAAAAAAAAAAAAAAACAAGAAGAAAAAGAAATTCAACTTTCTTCTTTCTTGAAAAATCCTATAGAAATTTTATGTATGATTCAGAATAAAATGATAAACCCTTAGATCCAAGAAGTAGAATAGGCAGCGTCCATAGCTCAGTGGGTAGGGCACCAGCCACATACACCAAGGCTGTGGGTTCAAACCCAGCCCAGGCCGGCTAAAATCAACAATGACAACTGCAACAACAACAAAAAATAGCCAGGTGTTGTGGCAGGCGCCTATAGTCCCAGCTACTTGGGAGATTGAGGCAAGAGAATCGCTTAAGCCCAAGAGTTGGAGGTTGCTATGAGCTGTGATGCCATGGCACTTCACCAAAGGCTACATAGTGAGACTCTGTCTCAAAAGAAAAAAAAGAATAAATCTTCATCACAAGGAACTGGAAGATAACACCAAACTAAATCATAATCAAATTCTGAAAATCTGTGATAAAGAAAAAATCATAAAGAAAAAGAAAAAAAAATCTTTAAGCAGAGGGGCTAAAAAGGATTTGATACAGAGTAGCAAAATCAAGGATAATAGCATATTTCTCATGGAAAACAATGCAAATGAGAAGACAGTGGAGTGACATCTTGAAAGTACTAAAAGAAGAAAACTGTCAACCAACAACTCTATACCCAGAAAAATATCTATCATGAAGTAAATTGTGTTCCTCTAACATTCATATGCTGAAGTCCTAACAATCCAGTATTTTAGAAAGTGACTGAATTTGGAAGATGGAGGTAATTAAGGAAAAATGAGGTCGTATGAGTAGGATTTACTCCTATTTGACTGATGTGATTATATGAAAAGAAGGATAGGACACAGACATAGACTGAGGGACAACCATGTGAGGACACAGTGAGAAAATGACCATTGTCAAGCCAAGGAGCCTCAGAGGAGACCAAACCTGCCAAATCTTGATCTTGGAACCTCTAGCCTCCAGAAGTATGAAAAAATTAATTTCTGTTGTTTAAGCTACCCACGCTGTGGTGTTTTGTTATAGCAGTCCTGGTAAACTAATGCAATATCTTTTAAAAATGAAGATACAATAAGGACTTTCAAGGCATACAAAATCTAAAAAAAAAAAAAAAAAAAAAAATCACTATCAGACTTAGGTCATAAAAAATATTGAACAGGCAGAAAGAAAATGATAGCTTAAAAAACAAATCTACATAGGGCGGCACCTGTGGCTCAAAGGAGTAGGGCGCCGGCCCCATATGCCGGAGGTGATGGGTTCAAACCCAGTCCCGGCCAAAAACCACAAACAAACAAAATCACAAAATCTACACAAAGGAATGAGAAAAATTGGATAGATGAACTACATGAGTAGATATACGAGGTGTTAAAAAGCATTTAAATCTTGCTAAAAGATTATTGACTATTCAAACAAAATTATAACAGTGTAGCTTGGGGTTTATAGCATGCGTAAAAGTAAAATTGATGACAATCATAGCACAAAAGCTAAAATGGGAGAAATAAAAGTATTATATATTATTGCAATGTGCTCATACTATCTATAAATTGGTACAAAATGACTTGGGGGTTAAGATCTTTCCTTCCTAAGATTGTGATTAAGTTAGAAATAGTATATAATACAAATACTAAAACAACAACAAAAAACCCAAAATAGGGTGGTGCCTATGGTTCAAAGGGGTAGGGCGCTGGCCCCATATGCCGGAGGTGACGGGTTCAAGCCCAGCCCCAGCCAAAAACTGCAAAGAAAACAAAACAAAACAATTATAAATGTAACTAATTATAAATGAGATAAAATTGGATTCATAAAAAAATCCAAAAGAAGTCACAGAGGGAAAAGATGATGAAATGAATAGAAAACACATATACAGATCTTAAAACTCACCATACCAATCCTAACTGCTTAAATAACAGAGCTTTAAAATACACGGAGCGAAAACTCATAGAAATGAAAGGGGAAGTAGAAAAATTCATAATATTAGTAAAAGAGGCCCATAACCATCCCCTGGCTCAATAAGTGGTACAACATGTAGGTATAAAATCAGGATATAGGAAACATGAATGAATTTATGTCTAATGAATTTGACCTAATTGACATTTCTATAATACTTCACTCAAGAATAGGACAATATATATTATTTTCAAGTGATACACAGAATATTTACCAATACCGACCATATTCTGGGTCAAAAGACAAGTTTTAATATGTTTATAAGAATTAAAGTCATACTAGGTTTATTCTTAGGTCTGCTACACAATGAAATGAGAAATAAATAACAAAAAGATCTCTGAAAAATCTTCAAGTGTTTGAAAGTTAAATACTGTACTTTGAATAATTGATCAAAACATAAATAAAAGAAATATTAGCTATCATTTTATACTAAATGAAAATTAAAACACAAAATATCAAAGTCATGAATGCTGCTAAAGCAGTACTTAGAGGGAAATTCATAGCAACAAATGTCTACATTAGAGAAGAAAAAAGTGTTAATCTAATGAATTCCTCTTCTGCTGTAAAAAATTTATTTTTTTAAAGAGCAAATTAAACACAAAGGAAGTAGAAGGAAGATAATACTGAAGATTATAGTAGAGATCAATGAAATAGAAAACAGAAAAAGCAATAGAGAAAATAAGATTAAAACCTGCCTCTTTAAAACAAATGTGTGTTCTTTCACCACGAATAATGCAGAATTTTCTTCAAGATCAAGCCTTCTCTGACACTATTAAAATAGGTACAAATATTTTTATCTATCTCTCTATATGTAGAAACTTACATAAGTATCTAAGTGCATTTACTCATAATTATGCATTGCCTTCATTTCATTCAATAAAATGGATCATTATTAAAGCAATCCTGCATACATATGTGCATATACAGGTATATATTTAAAGCTGTTTCTAAAATAGAACCATAAAATTGACAATTCTCTAGCTGGACAGATCAGAAGAAAAAAAGAAAGGACATAAGCAGTATTAGCAATGAGAGAGAGAGATGTTAATAATAAAATGTTAGAATAATAATAGCCTGTATCAATAAACAACATAGATGAAATGAATGGATTCTTTAAAAGGCAAAAGCCACCAAAGTTTCTTCAAGAAGTAATAGATAATCTGAATTGCCCTATACCTATTAAAGAAACTGAATTTGTAGTTAAAATTATTTCTACAAAGAAAACACTAGGTCCAAATGCTAATTATGATGAACATTTAAGGAAGAAATAGTACAAATTCTACCCAAACTTTTCTGGAAATTTGAAGAGGAAGAAATATATACTTCCCAGTGTATTTATCTTTAATTTAATAACCTTAATCAGCACTCTTTTACTGAAACACTAAAGTGACGTGAATTATTACTCAAGGAAGATAGAGCTTCAAAAGGATGCAAGAAAAGTCAGCTTGGGTGAAACAGAGAGAAAATGAAGGTAGACCCTCACCAAAGTCCCCTACTACAAGGAAGGAGGGAAAAAAATTCCTGCAAGAGAGAACCACACTCTCTCCCAGCCACTGTCAATAGCTCACTGGTAAGGAACGTTTTCTACACTTCATGAAGGTCTTACTACTATTTCCAGACTGAAGAAAAGTCCCTAGCCAATAGCAAAAAAATTTTCATTCCACATCACGTGCTGGATCCTAGGTCCTTAGTGTACTACCGTTTACCCAGGTGCTGAGTTCTGTGCTGGGAATTTCCAAAGGTAACATTCTTTCTACCCTTACAACCCCTTCTGTTTTAGGAAACACCCTCAAGTAAAATGTACCAAAACCCCAAGTTTCTTTCACAAGTCAGGAAAGGCCAGAAGGTGAGACAAGGGAGGATAAACCAGCCATGACAAGATTCAGGTCAGATGCACTTATCCAGGCCGCCCATGCAGCACGTACCTCCTTTATTCTCTCCCACAAATTATGTCTCTAATCACCTGCCAGAAAGGGAGAAACAAGCAGGAGGACGCCCTGAAATACGTCTGTCTTCACAAGTGGGCCCCGGGTCTAAGGTCCCCGTGTGCTCTGTGGTTAAGTTGTTTCCTCGGCCTAGGGGACGAGCTCTGGTGATCACTCCATCCCTGCTTTCCCACTTTCCCTTCCTCGCATTCTGATGTGGATTCAAGCCAATCTTTACTATCAAAAGCCACATGGAGTCAGGAAAGAGTGATGGGGAAAAAATGGATTGCCTCACCCTTGACGAGGCTTTTGGTCTTTGAATAATAGAATAAAGCCTTATTCAGTAAAGCTTCAAAGATAGGCTATTTCCTAACTCTTTCTTCTCTTTTCTTCTCTTTAAGGCCTCAAATACCTTGCCTGACTCTCCCTTCAGAAGAAACAAGACCTCATTCCCATTTGGGGGCATTAGCGTGCCATAGCTGTAGGCATGTGACTGTCGGCTGGCTGGCTTTCTCTGGCCCAGCAGAACTGGTCTCAGCATCTCCAGGTTCTGCTGGGAAGTGTGAGAGTGGGGAGGAGGGGAGCACGGGGACATGGAATGCTGGGAGGAGGGGAGGTTTCCACTCTGAGCTGTAGTTTTTGTTTTGCAAAGGTACCTGAAATGAAAAATAATTCACAACCACAAGGATTCCTTTCTTCAGATTCCTGTCTCCAACATGGGCAACTACAACCTTCCCTCCTTTGGCCTATTTCTTAGAAATCAGAAATGCAAGCTACAGATAGAGACACCACCACCACCACCCCGCCCTCCCACCCCCCCCAAACATTGGTTACAATGCAGAGTTTTCTCCCACAGCCTGGCAATGAAGAGCTTGGTAACTTCATTCTGAACCCAAGTGCTTCGTTTTGAGCACTGGAGTGCAGGAGAAAGGAATAATTTGCTTCATTCTACTTCTCTCCCAGATTAAAGACTCCAGTCAACCAGCAATCAGTGACAAGGCAACCTATAGAGAATGCTAACTTGCAGAGTGGGGAAGGGAGAGATGAGTGGTTACTCACCTTCTGGGTTGCTGCTCCCACTGCTTCTGCAGGAGCATCCAGAGCAGTGTGGCCCCCAGCAAGGCTGGGCTTTCTGGGTGACCAGCAGGAGGCAGCAGTGAGCAGAGGAAGAGGGCTCGAGGAAAATGGACAAAAACACCCAATAAAACAACCCAATGAGAACGGAGGCTGTTTATTCAGAGGTTCCTATAACAACAGGGTCAGCCACCACCCTTTTGGAAGAGACTGGAAGGCAGGCAGGAGAGTGGGAGAGCTTTTTAGTGAATAAAAAGGTGGGTGAGACAATGTCAGATATGCTCTGATTGGAGTTTGTGGCATGGGGAAGCTGGAAGCAGGATGATTAGAGCAGCGGTGGAATTAAGCTGGAGAACATATTTGGATTTCCGTGCTCGGTCCTGAGTTGGAGATGGGGCAAAGATAAGGAGACTAGCAGTTGTTGGCCAAGCCTTCACCCTTCTGGGACTGTAGCTGCAAAGGCTGCGGTTTGGTGTCCTGGTTTGGTTGGTGCAGAAGTTCCTTGTAATAGATGGTCTAGTCGTGGTCCATTCGTATACTCAGCCCCTCTGAGCTACAACTCCATGCTTGTGTGCCTTCCTGTAGCCATCTGGGGACCACCCACAGGAGGGAGATTTTGTGTCCTTGGGTCCTGGACCTCCCATGGAGGACCCTCATCATCAATTTTGTGTAGCTGTCTGTTGCTGTGTGTCTTAGTCTGGTTTGTGCATATCAAATACCTGAGACTGGGAATTTATAATAAGCAGAAACTTACTGGCTGGTTCTGTGGTCATCTTAAGGCTCAATAGGGAAGGGTCCTTATCCAAGCCCCCTCACAGCTGTCTTACTCACATGGTTGTTGGCAGAGTCTAGGTTTTGTAAGCTGTTGGACTGAGGGCATCAGTTCCCCAATCCTCGACACAGTCTCTCCCCATACGATGACACAGCAGCTGATTTCTGCAGAGTGAGTAAGCCAAGAAGAACCAGAGAAAGAAAATGCAAGCAGAACAGAAATCACAGAAATGACCCCTAATCACTGCTGTCAAATATTCTATTCATTAGAAACGAAAATGGGGTATAGCCCCCAAAGATCTTCTGGAGTGTGTGAGGGGGTTGTGAGGGAGTGAATGTGAGGAGGGGGCTCAGGGCAGGGCCCTCGCTGAGAAGCTATCATAAAACTCTGTGAGATACAGGCATACCTTGGAGGTATCACAGGCTCAGTCCCTGACTACTACAATAAATAAGTTATCACGATAAAGTGAATGACGTAATTTTTTCAGTTTCTCAGCACACGTAAAAGTGATGCTGCTGCCAGCTTGGGACGACTTCCACAAAGGCCATCTGCCCCTGTCCTGCCTTTGCGCTCCAGTTCCCCCCTCGATTTGGATGGCCTCAGGCAAGACAGGAGAAAAAGAAGAAAAGGGAAAATTAAAGGAGAAAATGTCTCCGGAGTGTCTGGAGTCGGGAGTGACACTAAGGGTTTGAGTCAGGGTTTCCGGAGACACAGAAGGAGATAGAGAAGGGGGCAGATAGGTAGACAGATAGACAGAGATATGGGAGGGGATTTATTGGGAAAATTGACTCATGCTTATGGAAGCTGGAAGTCCCACGCCAGGCTGTCTGTAAGCTGGAGACCCGCGGAATGCCAGTCGCACAGCTCAGGTCAAGAAGGAAGCCTCCAAACTGGGGAAGCCAACTGGGTGATTCTCAGTCTGAAGCCTAAGGCCTGAGAACCCAGGGCGTTGCTGGTGAGAGACAGAGAGGGAGGGAGAGGGGGAGATAATTGCCTTTCCTCTGTTTTGGCTGTCCAGAACCCCAGCTGTCTGGCTGATGCCTACCCACATTGAGGGCAAATCTCTCCCACCCATATGCCAGTTTCCTCTGGAAATGCCTTCACAAATATACTCAGAAATAAATAATGCTTTACCAGTTCTGTATTCTTTAATCCAATGGAGTTGACATTGCAATCGACCATCACAGCATGCTGTCTTGTGAAGCTCAACTTTGGCCCACCCCTGCAGGAAGCCTTTGTTGTCCTGTGTGTCCTGGGAAGTGCTCACCAAAGCTATTCACCTGTTTTGTGTGTTTCTATTTGTCTGAATCCATCTGGGCTACTAAAAAAAAAAAACTTTAGATGAGGTAGTTTACATATATTAATAATAGAGGCTTTTCCTGTGGGTCCTGAGTATGTAGGGCAGCGTGAGTCCACCAGCCCCCACAGGTGGTGGTGTTGAGCCAAAGGAGTGTATGCAGAAGTGGGCCAAAGTTGAACTTTACAAGACAGCATGCTGTGGTGGTTGATTCCAGGTGTCAATTCGACTAGATTAAGGAATACAGAACTGGTAAAGCATTATTTATTTCTGAGTATGTTTGTGAAGGCATTTCCAGAGGAAACTGGCATATGGGTGGGAAAGATCTACCCTTAATGTGGGTAGGCATCAGCCAGACAGATGGGGTTCTGGACAGCAAAAGACAGGTGCACAGCCTACAGACATACAGAAAAATGCTCATCATCCTTAATCATCAGAGAATGCAAATCAAAACTACTTTGAGATACCATCTAACTCCAGTAAGATTAGCCCACGTCACAAAATTCCAAAACCAGAGTTCTTGGCGTGGATGTGGAGAAAAGGGAACACTTCTACACTGCTGGTGGGAATGCAAACTAATACATTTCTTTTGGAAAGATGTTTGGAGAACACACAGGTATCTAAAAATAGACCTGCCATTCGATCCTATAATTCCTCTACTAAGTATATATCCAGAAGACCAAAAATCACATTATAACAAAGATATTTGTATCAGAATGTTTGTTTCAGCCCAATTCATAATTGCTAAGTCATGGAAGAAGCCAAAGTGCCCATCAACCCACAAATAGATTAATAAATTGTGGTATATGTACACCATGGAATATTATGCAGCCTTAATCCAGCCCCAGCCAAAAACTGCAAAAAGAAAGATGGAGACTTTACCTCTTTCATGTTTACATGGATGGAGCTGGAACATATTCTTCTTAGCAAAGTATCTCAAGAATGGAAGAAAAAATATCC
>CAUYPK010064596.1:0-18636 GCA_963574355.1 Loris lydekkerianus
AGCTAAATCACAAAGGTTAAAATCCTTCAAAACTGGATTCCTCCTCATCATCATCTGTATGTCCAAACAGAGCTTCAGCTGTATCTGATGTGAGGGTATAGACATTGTCAATAGACATTGTCATCATCACTGAGTTCGGAGATAACATCATCACTGCTGTCGGTCTCATACAAAGCGCACCGAATCAAATAACCTGTATGACCCGAGTATAAGCCGAGTTCGGGTTTTTCGGCACAAATTTTGTGCCGGAAAAACTCGGCTTATACTCGAGTATATACGGTATTTACTGAGGCCTCAGAAGGAGCAGAAACCTTGAATTCCAATGCCAATTTGGTCACTAAATATATGAATCAATCTTCAATATTCTGTTTAACTTTTCTGAACTTATAATAATTCGTCCATCATGAGATGAAGTTTTCACCCAAATTCAGAGCTACTCTCATTACCTCAAAGAAGAAATAGAGTTGCAACCAGGTCTATAAACAAATTCCAGTAACAACAGTATGTTTTTTATAATCCTCTCCTCATGTTTCAGATTTTCAAGTTAGTAAGGCTTGACCGTATTTCTGAGTTGTTTCCCAGAAATAATAGAATTTCTGGAAAACAAAGGGGTAGAGATTCTGAAGGCCCCTTAGCAAGCTTCCAGATGCTACAACCTACCCCAAGACAGATGGTATGAAATCATGCAAGGATTGCCCAGGGGAACTAAAACAATGAAAATCTTCCTCTATGGCCAGGCACATTGACTCACGTATAATCCTAGCACTCTGGGAGGCCAAGGCAGGTGGATATCCTGAGCTCACAGGTTGGAGAACAGCCTGAGCCAAAGTGAAACCCCGCCTCTAAAAATAGCCAGGCACTGTGGCAGGCACCTATGGTCCCAGCTACTTGGGAGGCTGAGGTAACAGAATCACTTAAGCTCAACAGTTTGGGGTAGCTGCGAGCTGTGATGCCATGGCACTCTAACAAGGGCTACAAAGTGAGACTCTGTCTTTAAAAAAAAAAAAAAAAAAAATCTTCCTCTTTAAGCTCTAAAAAAATCATGATCTTTATTGGTCAAGGAGACAGATTTGAGGCAGCCTCTTGTGTGTAATACAAATATAAAATTTGTCATATTTTAAAAAAATTCCTTTCTTCCTTGGTAATCCTCATTGTCTCAATAATAAACCTTGTACAGTGAGCAATTGGACCTAAGCCAAAAAACCCCTGTGGTTTCGGTAATAGTTAATCCTTTTTAGTAAAAGAGGCAGTACCTAATTCTCACCCTACAGAGCCACAACTTCATTTCCCAAGTACATGCAGCTTAGGGGAATTCTGTAGAACACAATAGCTGAAACAATCCAAGAATGCCTAGTTTCAAATATTGGCTACTGAGCAAAATGGCTACCTTCCTATTGCAAGAAACACCTCAAGTTCTGCCAACACCTTTGAACTTGTGTCTCAGAAAAAAAAACAAAAACAAAAAAAAACTGTTGTTCCCAGGAACTAAGAAGTCAATGAAAGATCCAGAAAGAGAATATAAGTTATCAGAAGCATGACAGCGTCTAACAAGGGTGTCAACCATAGAGTATGCACAACTTGCCATAGATGTTGTTTGTCTGTCTCAGCTCGTACACTGTCTTACACCAATTATGCCAAGATAGTCCTGGACCCTCTAAACAACAGTGCTGGGACAACCCCACCTCTAACACCTCACTCTGAATCAAATCTGTATTCCCATTCCCAGTGGCCTATAACCTAATTAAGTTTTAAGAAAACATTCAGGTTGAAGTATTTTACTCAGCATACTTAAAAGATGGCCAAGGCTAGGCTAGGAACAAGGAACACAAAAATGAAGAAGAGTGAATCTGGGCCTTCAAAGCACACAATCTTGCAGGGGCAACTTGCACAAGATTCTAATACAGCATGTGCAAAAACTGAGATAAATCCAGGTGAGATAAAAGAGATGAAATACTGCCTTTAAAAAAAAAAGACAAGGGTACAAGTCAAATTTATCAAGAATAGAACATAAATGTCTTAACACAATAATTAAGTAAATGAGGTGAAAGCTATGTTGATTAGTTTGATGTAAGCACTCCAAATTGTATTTAAAAAAATCAACACATTGTACCCCATAAATGCACAAATGTATCCATGATCTATGTGGATATGACTTAATAAAAGGAAAAAAAAAAAAAAAAAAGACCCATGGGACAAAAGCAAAGAACAGTGTGGTGCTCAGGGAGCAGTACGTAGTTCATTATTGCTAGAGCATTTTTAAAAGGCAAATAGGAGTAGTGAACAGGGCCAGCTTCATAAGCTTACAACCTACACACTTCCACAGGGCCCCACACCAAGAAGGATCCCACACTTGGCTTAATACCCTAGTATTGCTTTTGTGAAGTTCCTAATGATTCTTTTAGTAAGAGGCTTTGCATCCCTATTTTGCACTTGGCCCCACAAATTATGTCGCTGGTCTTGATAGTAAGAGATGGTATGAAATCATGCAGGGACTGCCCATGGAAACTAAAACAGTGAAAATCCTCCTCTTTATGCTCTGAACAACCCATTGGCAATCCATGCCTTTGTAGCAGTAGCTATCAATTGAGTGGTAGTGGCCAGAAATCCTAATGCTAAGGTAATTCAGCAGGTCTGTGATAGGAGACTATGAAAAATGCATTTGAAACAGCCTCCTGGGAATTTTAATGTCAGAGGTTTAAAAAATTATATCTAAAAAGTAAAATATCTTAATCCTTTGTTATCTCCTATAGAGTACAGAGAATGAATTCCTTTGCCAAGTATATCTTCCTCAAGCCCTTAACCTATTCCAGACATACAAGGGTCTGTGAATAGTACTAAGCTTCCAAAAGGATCACCAAAGCACAATTTTAGAGAAGCAGCATGGCAGGAGTCCAATTTAATTGATATGAGTTAATCATCTCAATAAACAATTTCACCTTTTCTTATTATCTAGTTCATTTTCAGCTTTTAACTCCTATTCCCTTTCCCACAGCCCCCAATCTCCAACCATCCAAGCGAAAGACAACTGGCCCACTTTGGACGGCTAAAATTGTGCTATCATATGAGATATGTGGGAAGGAAAAGGACAGAGAAAGGAGCAGAAAAAAATGATTTCATAGTACACTCCACCCCCACCCCCCCCATACAGAGATCTCATTATGTTGCCCAGGCTGGACTGAACTCCTGGGTTCAAGTAATTCTCCCTCCTCAGCCTCCCAAGTAGCTGGAAGTATACACCGTGCATAGTTATCATAATATATGTCTTAGCAAATAATATTCTCTTTTCTTCATCTTTCCCTACTAATTCTGAGTGGTCCTTCCAGATTTTGCTGAGTGTCACTCTTTAAGAGCCTTCCCTGGAACTGGAGACTGGGTTCGGCCCCCCTTGCTCTGAGTGTAATTATTCTCTATACCCCTCATCAAATTACAGCTATTTGGTTATTGATTTTAGCTTCTGTTTTTAAAGTTTGTGTCCTCCACCAGACAGCTCTACAGCATCAAGAACTCCATAATTTATAAGTGCCCACTATTTAGCAGCTAGTAGATGCTTACTACATACATCATACATGAATAAGAAAGGTTAGAAGTCTTTGGTTTAGGGTCAGCCATGGGAAGGAGCATGAGGTTACTCCTTTCTTCATTCAGCCAACAGGGTAAAAAAAGGCAGTGAGACTGACAAAACAGCAAACAAAGGAGGCACAACTGAACTGTAGAGTGTTACCAAACGTTTGCTACCTCCACCTTAAATAGTCCTCAAATAGTATCACCCACTAGACACATAGCTGTGTGTAACCCACAAAAAAAGCTAGTCTGGAACCCAGATCACTGGACTCTAGAAACATAGCCTACCAATAGCCTACATAGATTGTCAGATACTTCTAGCTCCCCAAGTACTCACATAATTTTTTTAAATTCCCTTAAAAAAAAAAAAAAAAGTTTCCAGCTCATTCAGAAAACCAGAGAGGTCCAAAATATATGAAGGTTCAAGACAAAGTGTAATTGGTGAAAGAATGGCAGGTTCTTTAATAGCACTGTGTACACGTATGGTTGGAAACATAACCCCACAGCAAATCCCATGGAAAATGACTTATCTCCAGAAGACATCTTGTTCATTTATTCCTTCATGGGTTCCAGCCTAAATGCTGCTCGTAACTACTTATTTAACCATCTCTGAGTGATTAAGCCCTTTCCTCAGCCATCCAATTTAAATAGAGCTAAGTTTTTAATTAAAGCACACTATAAAAAATGATGAACAACCAAATTCAGGTGCTGCATAATTTATTTACATTTATATAAAAGTTTTCCCCAAGGAACTCAAAGCATTTTACAAACTTAAAATTATCCGGCAGATATTAATTGTCACAAAATCCCCAGGAGAGAGACAAGAATATAAGGTGTGTAATTAGTAATAGGTCCCTTACCTTCTAACTTACACAACCTCACTGTGCAGCACTGTCTCTCTGAGCCACAAACATAAACTAATTCAGAAAATTATACCAAGTGCAGGTGAGATTTCTCAGGAAAGCTCACAACCAGAAGAGGAGCTAACAATTGTTCCATCACATTGTGGAAAAGGTTACTAAACATTTTCTTGTATGTTTTCCATTCTTTAAAAAGGAAAAAAAAAATTCCCACCCCACTCCAAAGTAAAAATTTTAAGACCCACTTAAAAAATACACCTAGAGGAAAGAAGGGGAGTTACTAAATTCTAATACACATTGTTGCTCTAAACCTCCTTGACCTAACTCCTTAGAGGAGAACTTGTGTTTTAAACAAACATCCCAGTCTTTCCAGAGCTTCCAAAGGTATCGGAAATATTTTACTTAAGCTGGATGGTGAGTACAAAAATTTGGGGTTTATTTTTCTTCTTTAAACAACTCAAGTTTATATACCATTATAACATATATGTCTTATAATATTTTTACTGCTCTTGATGAATTCTGTACAATAGGTAAGGACATCGCAGTCTGGGAATCTGTCCAGGCTAGATCAAAATCTCCTAGGTGCTTTTTAAACAAGAACCTGGTTAAGTATTGAATTATGCCCCAAAAATATATATATGCTAAAGGCAGGGCAGAGGGCTCATGGCTTTAATCCTAGCATTTTGGTAGTCAAATCAGGAGGATCATTTGAGACCAGGAGGTTGAGACCAGCCTAAGCAACATACCTGAGTCCCTGGTTCTACAAAAAATAGTAACAGTGGTGCACGCTTGTACTCCCAGCTACTCAGGAGGCTGAGGGAAGAGGATCACTTGAACTTGGGAAGTTGAGGTTGTAGTGAGCTACAGTGGTTATGCTGCACTCTACACAGGGCAAAAGAGTGGGATTCTGTCTCAAAATACACACACACACACACACACACACACACACACACACACACAGTTAATGCCCTAATCCCCAGCCCCTCACAATGTGACCTCATTTACAAATAAAGCTGCTGTAGATACAATTAGTTACAATGAGGTCATACTGGATTAGGGTAGGCCAATATGACTAGTTTCCTCTTTAGGAGGGAGCCATGTAAAGACACCCAAGGAAAACACAAGGACAACAAAGGCAGAGACTGGAAATACGCAGCTTCAAAGCAAGCAATGCCAAAGACTGCCAACAAACCGTCAGAAACTAGGAAGGGGCAAAGAAGGATCCCCACTTCCACCAGGAAGCATGGCCCTACCAATGCCTTGATTTTAGACTTCTAGCCTCCAAAACTGTGAGACTATTAACTGTTGTTTAAAGCCACCCAACTTGTAGTACTGTGTAATGGCAGTCCCAGAACACAAATACAAGTCACTTACTAAGAAAAGTATTGGAAGCGTCTGACCATCTGATGTGATTTTAAGAAGAATGCCACAAGTTCTAGAATCCTAATAACATTTGTGCAAGAAAGACCTCTGACTGTTTTGAAGAAAAAAAAAATTGAGCCTGAAATCCCCATAATTAAAACAGAAAAAATATCATATAGAGCAGCAGTTCTCAACCTGTAGGTCACAGCCCACAGGAACTGTATCAAAGAGCTGCAGCATTACGAAGGTTGAAAACCAGTGATCTAGAGAGTGAAAGCTAAATGCCTTTGTGCTTGTTGGTTTTGTGAAAATAAGAAAACAAAGCAAGCAAACAAGCAAACAGGGAAGAGAGTTCATGGATTAACAGGGCATACAGACAAAGATTCGCCTCCTAGTTTTGCAAAGGAAAGAAGAAAGGCCTTAGGACCAACATTGCTGCTCCATTTTTTAAAAACGTGTCCTAAAATTATCCTCACTTGCCAGGCACAGTGGCTCCTAGCCCTCTGGGCAGCCAACGCAGGTTAGACTGCCTGAGCTCAGGAGTTCGAGACCAGCCTGAGCAAGAGCAAGACCCCATCTCTAAAACTAGCAGGGCACTGTGGC
Source organism: Loris lydekkerianus (assembly GCA_963574355.1). Lineage (NCBI taxonomy): Eukaryota > Metazoa > Chordata > Mammalia > Primates > Lorisidae > Loris > Loris lydekkerianus. The sequence goes on from CAUYPK010064596.1 coordinate 6,387, forward strand.
AGGTGCCTGTAGTCCCAGCCACTCCGGAGGCTGAGGCAAGAGAATCGATTATTTCTTGAGCCCAAGAGTTGGAGATTGCTGTGAACTATGATGCCACAGCCCTCAACCCCAGGGCAACAGAGTGAGACTGTCTCAAAAAAAAAAAGAAAAGAAAAGAAATTATTCTTAGTTTCAGTTATTAGTCTCTGTTCCTATTTGAAAATTAAGAGGTTCAAGAGAATCCTGACCTACACCTGTGTTGGTGTAACCATATTTGCAAAGAGCTAGTATCTGGAGGAAAGTAGTGAGAAAAAAGCTATTCGATTCCACTACCCAACCATCAGTCCTTTTAAGTGTCTGACTATAATCCACACAGACATACTTAGCAAACTTTAAAATACAGCCTCTCAACATTGTTACAATTAAGTCACTCTGAAATGTCATGAAAAGCAATCTAGTCCCATTAAAATCTTCACACTCTCATTAAAAAAGCACTTACAGACTGGAAAATGTTCCTAATACATTATTTAAAGACACAAGATGTACAGTTGACTAAAAATCCTTGTATAAGGAAGAACAGTAGCAACCTACTTTAAAAAAAAAAGTGCAAATTTGTGTCATTATTGGGTAATTGGCAAACTGCAGGTAGCAGTCAGGTTGTAATGTACTAGTTTTAAAAAAGGCTGGGCTGGCCATTCCTCTGCCCTGAAATTTTAGCCCATCCAGGGACTAACCACATCAACAGTACAGGGACACATCTCTTAGTTTAACTAACAGTCCCTCCCTCCTTCCTTCCTTCCAGGATTTCCAAGCCCAGGAACCCAGAGAAGAAAGAAGAGGAGGGGGGGCGGGGGGAATCAGACCTTTTTAGCTGACACCCCCCAGGCCACTACTGAAGACCTGACCTCTGCTTCATTTGGTCTCCTCCCTTTCAATTAAGGGTCATTGTTGTTTATCTGTTGCCATTCAGAGTCCTAAATGTCTTTTTTACAGACCCTAAATCCCCAAAGGGAACTACAGAAGGAGCCCTGGGCTGAAAGTCTTTTTTGCTCCTCCCAGTCCCCCTACTTCCCTCCTTCCCAAATCCCACACAATCCACCTCAAGAGCTAAGTTTTGTTTTTGAGATTGTCTCCCAGTCACCGTGGGTAGAGTGCCCTGGCGTTATAGCTCTCAGTAAACTCAAACTCTTCTGCTCAAGCAATCCTCTTGCCTCAGCCTCCAGAGTAGCTAGGGCTGTAAGAGCCCACCAAAATGCCTGGCTAGTTTTTCTATTTTTAGTAGAGATGGGGTCTTGGTCTTACTCAGGATGGTCTCCCAACTCAGCAATCTACCCACCTAGGCCTCCCAGAGTGCTAGGATTACAGGTGGCTCACTCTGAGGGGGACCAGCACTGAGACTCCCAAAGCCAGCTATGGCATCACAATGCAAATATACCTCATGTCCTGCTGGGTCAAGCTGACTCTGCCAGTGGGCTTCACAGGTCTAAATTTGTTTAGTATTAGTTTTTAATGAAATTGCTGAAACTGTTAAGTTTTTATAAAATATAAAGATTTATGACTTCTGTTTTCTCTCTAAGACCACATGACTATACATCACTGCCTGATGCCCTCAGTCTCCTAATTGAAAGTGAAAAGGATGGACTTCCCAAACTCTAAAACCCTCCCTCTAAATCATTTGTGAGTCCTTATAGATATGCATTTGTTTCTTTGTACAATTAAGCTCCAGGTCCAAAAATGATCTGTACTACTTCATAATTTTTGATTGTAATTTTTAAAAACATTTTAAAATATTCAAGATCCCTAAGAATTTTTAAAAACATTTTAAAATATTCAAGATCCCTAAGAATTCAAAATTGCCACACCTGTAACTCCAGCAAGGTAGGTACAGGTGGGAAGTTTGAGGCAAGGAGTTTGAGAACCAGCCTGGGGCAGACCTCATCTCCACAAAAAAAAAAAAAAAAAAAAATTAATTTAGCCAGGCATGGTAGAGCTTGCCTGTAGTACTAGCTACTGGGGAAGTTGAGGCAGAAGGATTGCTTGAGCACAGGAATTCAAGGCTACAATAAACTATGATTGCGCTACTGTGCTCCAGCCTAGATAACAGAGTAAGACTCTGTCTCCAAAAAAAAAAAAAAAAAAAAAAAAAATCAAGATTTGTTTTCAAGCAGGAGAGAGACTTTAAGGTTTTCTTGCTTACTTTTCCCACCTCAACCTTTCTCTTACAGAGATCTTTAATACACACCATGCCATTGCTGGCATGATGAATGAAAACAAATAAATAAATGAAACATGTTAGTCATTCTTATACAGTTAGTCATACTGTTAATAAGTGCCTATTACATTCTAGAGTTGAATGTTTCAACTTTACCAACATGGAAGCTAGAAAAGTATAAGAAGTTTACCAAAATCAGAAAGGTAGAAAACTGGGAAAACTACTAAGCCCTCTCATATTTCAACTTAGGAAAAAAATGATGGATAAAGAAACTTCCAAAGTTAAAAAAAAAAAAAAAAAAAAAAAAAGCCAAGACTCAGGAAGAAGAAATGAAGAATTATATAACCTCTCATCATCAAGGCTTTTTTTTTCTTTCTTTTTTTTTTATTATAGATAAAAATATGCACCATAGATGTGGCCCAACCCATCAAGAGGAACATTTTATTTTCTTTAAATGTTCTTCTTTGGCAGTTCAGTGCTAAAAACTGAAAGCAGTATGTTTTGGATCATCATTCAGTTGGGGGGGGGGGAGTCTAGGGGCCCTGTACAAAACAGTTATGACAAAAGCTAGGTAAAGAACAGGAATGGTGGCTCAGCGCCCATAGCTCAGTGGTTAGGGCACCAGCCACGTACATCAGGGCTGGCAGGTCTGAACCCAACCTGGGCCTACTAAACAACAATGACAACTACAACAACAACAACAAAAAAAAATTAGCCAGGCATTTTGGCAGGCACTTGTAATCCCAGCTACCTAGGAGGTAGATCGCTTAAGCCCAAGAGTTTGAGGTGGCTGTGAGCTATAACGCCACAGCACTCCACTCCACTAAGGGTGACATAGTGAGACTATGTCTCAAAAAAAAAAAAAAAAAAAAAAGGGAATGGTTGCAATTAAACACTACTCTCCCTGGCTCACTAGCTGTCAAAGGGTCACTGTCATCCTGCAACCGTTATGCTTAGCTGTCCATCTCTTGCTACTCAGAGAACATTAGGGAGATGTAGACAAACTCTTAGTCATCTCAGGCCACCAAAACAAAATACCACAGACTAGGTAGCTAGAACAACAGAACTTGATTTTCCCACAGTTCTGGAGGGTGAAAGTCCAAGATTAGGGTGCCAGCATGATAGGGTTTTTACGGGGGCTTCTCTTCCTGGCTTGTAGACAGCCACTGTCTTGCTGTGTCCTCACATGGCAGGGAAGGGAGGAGGAAGCAGCTCTCTGACATCTCTTCCTACAGAGGCACAAATACCGTCACATGGGCTCCACCCTCACAACCTCATCTAAACCTGATTATCTCCCAAAGGCCCCATCTCCAAATACTGTCACAGTAGAGGTTAGAGCTTCAGGATATGAATAGGGTGAGGGTGAGGGCAGGAGATAATATTTATAATACTTCAACAAACACTTAACGAACACCTAACACCTCCAAGTCCTATACTGGGCAGAGAGGCAGAAGAATGAATAACAGGCCTCAAACTCTACCTTGTCAATAAAATAAGGACATGGTACAAATACACTATGGGACTGAGCAGTTTTAACTGAGCAAGATTTTCAATCAGTCAATGTTTACTGAGGTTCTAGTGTGGAGTGAGATGTTTATTCATAGATCCAAAGGAAAATACTAATTTAAAAAATTAAATACAGTTTCTTACACATGTGTGGCTGATAAGCACGTCAAGTGGCCACATGATCCTTAATTTCTAGTGTCCCTGACTTTGTGTGTTCTTCTCTTAAGTATGAAAGAGACGTGCAGCTGGCTTCTAACCAGAACAAAGCAAAGATGATGGATATAGACCATTATGCGACTACCGTACAAAAGATTATAGAACCTGCCTCGTTCACTGCCTTGTTTGCTCCCTTGTTGCTTGGAAGAAGCTAGCAGCCATGCCGTGGAATTTTACATTCCAGAAGGAGAGTGGCAGACCAACAGGAGCAGAGGGTATCTGCTAGCCAACGAGAAAATAAGGCCATTACCTCCTACAGCTACAAGGAAATAAACTCCAACAATCTGAGTGGGCTGCATAGCAAATCCTTCCAAAGTCCAGCAAGTAGGTAAAACTCCAGCCCTGGGCATCTTGACTGTAGCCTTGCAAAAAATACAGCTAAACTGTCTATAGCCAGACTCCTGACTCACAGAAACTGTGAGGAAATAAATGATGTTATTTTAAGGTACTAAGTTTATAGTAGTAATATTGTTATATATCAATAGATAACTAACATTAAAGATAATTTTCTTGAAAGCACCACTGAAAGTGTTTTAAAATACTCTATTTCCTTCACAAATCAACAATTATCTGGGAATATGTGGAGAAGAGGTGGAGCTATTTGTTAATTTCTCAAGGAAGAGAACAGAAGGGAGTCTGAAATAAATGCCTAGAATTGTGTAATCACAGAGCTGTTAGTAATCAGAATGATCTCAAATCTAACAGTTGAAAACATTGGCATTCAGAAAGGTTCAGCGACTTATCCAAAGACACAGATTATATTTTACCACAGAGATAGAAACCAACATTTTTTTTTTTTTTTTTTTTTGCAGTTTTTGGCAGGGGCCGGGTTTGAACCTGTCACCTCCAATATATGGGGCTGGCACCTACTCCTTTGAGCCACAGGCATTGCCCCAAACCTGCTTTTATATGAAAGTCCTTTCCAACCAAGTCAACTTATTTCAACTCTTATCTATCAAACATGCTTCTTTCTAGATGTAGGATATTCCTTTTTCAGTTACAAATTTACAGCACATGCCCAGGTGCAAGGGCTCAGGCCTGTAATCCTACCACTCTGGGAGGTCAAAGAGGCAGGAATGCTTGAGGAGTTCAAGGCCAGCCTAAGCAAGAGCAAAACCCTGCTTCCACAAAAATAGAAGAAGTAGGCTCGGCACCTGTAGCTCAAGCAGCTAAGGTGCCAGCCACATACACCTGAGCAGGTGGGTTCGAATCCAGCCCAGGCCCACCAAACAACAATGACAACTATAACCAGAATAGCTAGGCGTTGTGGTGGGCGCCTGTAGTCCCAGCTACTTGGGAAACGGAGGCAAGAGAATCGCTTGAGCCCAGGATTTGGAGGTTGCTGTGAGCTGTGATGCCATGGCACACTACCCAAGGTGACAGCTTGAGGCTCTGTCAAAAAAAAAAAAAAAAAAAAAAAGAGGGCGGCACCTGTGAATCTACGGAGTAGGGCAGTGGCCCCATATACTGGAAGTGGTCGGTTCAAACCCAGCCCCAGCCAAAAACTGCAAAATAAAAAAATAGAAAAAGTAGCTGGGTTTGGTGGCTCATGCCTGTCATCCCAGCACTCAGGAAGTTGAGGCAGGAGGATTGTTTAAGTCCAGGAGTTTAAGGCTGCAGTAAGCTTTGATGACACCACCGTGCTTTGGTTGGGGTGACAGAGCAAGACCTGTCTCAAATGAATGAATGAACAAGTGAATGAATGAATGAGTTTGCAGCACATTATTGAACATGCTTATATACAGTGCATATGTAGAAAAACAGGACGGATTTGTCCTGATTTGTGGATTATCAATGAGCTTGCAGTTTTTTAGCATTTTCTTTTCTTCCTCTAAGAATTAAAAAAATTGAATAAAAACTGCAGGCTTCTGAGAGTTCCAGGTAATCTGGTTTTTACTCCCTGACAAGCAATCTTATTATTCAAAAATGGGTTAAGGAGGAAAAAACTAAATGAACAAAAGACATTTAACCTAAAAATGTATCCACTTTTAAATTTTCTCCATGGAAGTGAATACTCTCCAGAGAATCATGAAATGTCAGCATTAGAAAAGACTGTGCTAATTCTGGTCCAGCTTCTCCAGATATCGGAAGCTTAGGTGTTCTGCCCAAGGTCACAAAGAAAATTAAACTACAAAATCAAGTCAGACTGACTTCCAGTTTAGTTATTTCCTGCATTATACTGTGATACATCACTTTACCCCCAGGTTGCAAAGGGATACAAATACTTTGGGAAATGTCTCCAATCAATACCCTGACTTTGGCCTTCAAATACAATCATGAATGGGAAATAGTATACCAAACTGAACTCGTTCTTTGGTATTTCAAAAGAAATATAGGATATAAAGAGTAGGGTTCTATAAAAACCACTGACTATGGAACATTCATAATGAAAGAATACTTCATAATATGGTAGTCTTCCTTTAAAATTGAAATCTTGGAACTTAAATCATATTTAAGCACTCCAAGAAAAAAATGTCAATGATACCCCTACTTTCCACAAAATTTGTTATTTATTTAATTTACTTAAAGTGAGTAACTTTCACAGCTCCAATGCCTTGCCCCAAGTCTAACCAAAGCAGCCAATATACAGTACATACACACTGTGCCTTCAGACCCCAGGGACAGAGGAACAGAAAACTCTGCCCAGCATTCAGGTAGTTCACATACAACAGAGACTATGATAAGGCCTATGACAGAGGTATAAACAAGGCACTGCTGGGAATACAGATGATGCAATTAATTCTAGACCTGGGGACCTATAAACAACCAACTCATTTGAATCTTCATGTATGAGGAGAATTTTGTCTGGAAGATCTAGAGGATTCCAGATAATTGGGTTTCAGTTTATTGTATGAACAGCAACCCTATTTCAAAGTGGGGGGAAAATATTGTTCTTTCCGGTGTCCTATTTCTGTTCATAACACATGTGAATACTTTATTGCTATAATCTGTTTACATGTCTGTCTCCTCCAGTGGACAGCCAGTTCCTGAAGGAGCTGACACAGACTCCCTTTCATCATTATTCCTCTGCAATATCTAACAGGGCAGCCCTTGACACAAGGTAAAATGCTACCATTCAACTTCCCTAACTGTAAAATAGCTACTCGGTCACTTGTAAATTGCTTTCATCTCTCTACCATCTAACCTTAAGTCTGTAATGAGGCACAGTCAGTCATTTAAAAAAAGAAATCTACAAATCTACCATCATCTCAGACAGGGCTGCCAGAAACAGCACTTAAAATACATAATCCATCGTGTTGAAATAATTATTAACAAATGCCGCTTCTATTTATTCCGTATTACTACTCCCTATAATAAACTTTCTATACCACAAGTCAAAGTTCTGAAGAATATGAACAACAATTCCATTGGGAAATGGAATGGACAGGATTCTTGAGTCAAATTAGTTTGGTAAATGCTAGCTTAATCCAAGTTAGTTGAAGACAGATATCTCATATAGTCACTAATATTAAATTTAATCTCCAAGAAAGGAACTGAGTATTTATGGGGTTTTTTTTTTCTTCTGGCCTCAGAGCATTTTGGCCCCATTCTTCTATGGAAGGTGAGGAATAGTTTCTGGGATATTTATTCAAGTTAACAGTAGCATTTAGAGCAGTGGTTCTCAAACTTCCTAATGCCATGATGTATTTTCATCGTTACAAAGGGGTTGCAACCCACAAATTGAGAACAGCTGATTTCGAGGTTTAAGAAAACAAATATCAGTGGTATGTCTTCAGTAACTATAAGCAAGACTGACAACTGGATTCATTCCTTCATTAATGCAACTAATCTTTTCTGAACTCTACAGTACTGAAGAGCAACAAAACTCTAGCCATGGAGCTTAAGCCCAATGGAAGGGAAGAATGCCCTCCATCCCTTGCTCGGGAAATAAGTCTTTCTGACTCCTTGAGTCTATACACTATTTCTTTTATAGTTCTGAGCACCTGGTGGATGCTCTGTAAATAACTGCTAGCAGCTTGATCACAGTTATGTCTATAGACATTTTCCAAATTCCCATGAAAGCCATTCAAAAAAGTAATAAAATATATAGTCAGTTATCCATGTTTGGTTATTTGATCAAGGGGGAAAACATCTACAAAAATAATAATTCAAGGACTGGAAGGTGCCTTAGAAATCATCCACTTTAACTCTTGAATTTCCTCAGAGGAAACTGAGGCCCAAATGTCTAAGACTGTAAGAAATGTCAAAGACAGATATCAAAGGATGGGACCATCTGCTAACTAGGACTTTTCCCAGTGCAGAGTCAATTGTCTGGTGGAATTACAGTCCGCTTACTACCTCTTTACTGCTCTCTTAAAGAAGAAGTATCATCAGAGACAATTCTCTAAACACTGTCACATCATAGCTTTCATTACAGTTTCATCCATACCCACTCTCAAAGAAACAAAGGCAACCAGGAAAAGTGAACAAGAAGGAAGCCTTTAGGTATCATTGGACACAACAACAGGTCTCAAGTGAACAAAATATCAAAAAGTGTACCCTTTTGGCTCAGTACCCGTAGCTCAGTGAGTGGAGTGCCAGCCACATACATCAAGGGTGGTGGTTTCAGGCCTGACCCGGGCCTGCTAAACAACAATGACAACTGCAACCTAAAAATAGCCGGGTATTGTGGCAGGCGCCTGTGGTCCTGGCTGCTTGGGAGGCTGAGGCAAGAGAATCACTTAAGCCCAAGAGTTTGAGGTTGCTGTGAGCTGTAATGCCACAGCACTCTACCCAGTGTGACAGCTTGAGACTCTGTCTCCAAAAAAAAGTATACTCTTTTAAAGAAAGATTAGGTTAAAATGCTTCAACCATGATCAGTAGGCATTAAGTTGTGGATTCTGCCCATAGCACTTTCTCTGCCCTGCTGAACAACCCTGAACTATCTGTAAAATAAAACGTTAGCCTAAATTCTATGCAAGACCATTAGAACCTCAAATCCTATGATTTTGCTAAACTTAGGCCACCAAGAAGGAACTTTCCATCAAAAGATGAGCCAATCTCCCTTCTCCTGGGTCACAGCTGCTTCTGCTCCTTTTTGATCAAGATCAGCTACATCTGCATCAAGCACTGAATGTTACAGGACATGAAACGGATAAGCACTCTCTAGGTGCACTTTATTATACTTCCCTATCATTTAACGTACAATACAGAGATGTACTATGAAATATTATATAACCTAAGAGTGCAGTATCCCATGCTGGTCTAACTACCATGGTGTATAATTTCTAGTTCCTACATTTTAATAAAACTCCCTAATAACTAGGAAGAGGGAAAGACAAAGTCACAGGAAGAACAAATACAGAAATGTTAAAACGTCTCTTTAATTCCTCTTTTCTCCTAGTTTACCCTAAACAGACTTTCACTGCAGACATTATTCAGCACTGGAAAACTGTAAAGTTCCAATCAAACTGTATTCAGAAGCTATTTTCTAGAGCAAAACAAGGGACCTCCTCACTTCACTGTGGAAAAAAAAGGACAAGTGGGCAGATGGGCAGTAGCTGGGCCTTTGGAGAAGCCCTAGCTTTGCCTCCCTCAATTCCAGCCTAAACCCTTTGCTTCACAGCAGGTGAGATCTTTACTTGGATCTCCATATAAAAGGTCAGTTCAATACATTTTGACATCCACATGGCAATACTGCTTGGAGTAAATTAAAACCTCCACTGAGAATTGAAAAGGATAAGTGAAAATATTATGAAGAGAAAAAAGGAAAAAAAGAAATGTGAGTCAGAGTGTGCTGAGTCACATGGCTCAGGCCCAGATTTCTGGGAGGCTACGGCAGAAGGATCACGTCAGCCCAGGAACTGGAGGTTGCAGTGAGCTATGAAGACTACACACACACGTACCCAAGTGTTTAATATTAACAAAAAACTAAGGCTATTCCCAAGTAGAGAAAAAAGAAGTTTGGGATGCTGTTATATTACATTTGAAACAAGAATTTTACTGTTGCTTTTAAAAAATAATGTAGATGTTGGAAACAAACGAATCAAATATACGAAGAATCTAGAAAATACACTGTTACAGAGAACTCCAACTTCTGCTGGCATCATTAACTTGCTGTTGAACAAGATGTCACTTAAATCTTTCTGAACTTCAATTTCCTTTGTTAAAAAATTAGGAGGGTTCTAAATGACCTGAAAGATGTTTTCCTTTAACCTCACTCTCCCTCATATCTATTCTACTCATTTAGTCAGTCAGTCAACAATGAACATCTGCTATTTGTCTAAATGCATAGACACTGCAAATACGGTCATATGCCACATAACAACTTAAATATGATATAAATACAATATAAAATAGTTACAGATTAGTTAAGCGTGTTTTGGTACATCCACACAACAGATTACTCTGTAGACATTTAACATGTTGTAAAAAATATATATATATTTCAAGAAATGACAAAGTGCTTCCACTTATTAAGGTGGAAAACAGTAGATTACAAATTAGTCTAGCATGATCCCATTTTATAAAAAACATACACAAAAACATGCATTCTCTTATACAGAGAAAAGTATAAAAAGACAAATACCATGTTGCAAATGTTTTTCTGTTGATATTAACATAATGTGTGGAGGAAGGGTGAGAACCCTAGGAGCAAGATGGCGGCCGAGTAACAGCTTCCCTGCAACTGGGAACAGTGAGTCTGGGGAGATAAGACTCCAGGCATCTCTGGCTGGTGGGATCTGCCTATAATCATCCCTTTGAGGATACAGGAGTCTGCAAGGGACTTCTAAACCCCAAGAGGAGGACTAAAACAGGGAAAACTGGCAAGTGGTTGCATGTGTTCAATTGACCTAATCCCGCAGGCAGCCCTAAGTACAAGCAGCAGTGAGACTGCAAACTGGAAAGGCCTTACCTGTGAACTGTTTTGGTGTTTTTGGACTTGGCACTCAGTTAAACTGCCTTGGGGAGAGCTTAAGCAGGAGTGTGGAGAACTTTGGGCATTGTCTAGGGTGCCAGACTGAGCCGCTGAGCCGGACAGAGCTAATAGTGTTTGGCTGTGGGCTGCAGGGAGCCATTGTGAGATAACTGCCAGGGCAAGCTCCACCCTCAGGGTCACAGAGCAAGGATGGGGTGGGACCTAGTAACCTAGTGACTGAGCAGCCTAAAGGCGGGGACTGAGCTGCCTTACAGCCTTAACCATCAGGGGCAGAGTGAGACTGGTTCTGGCACACTGGAGCCTCCGGCTGTTGCCCTGGGTAGAGTGCCGTGGCGTCACAGCTCATAGCAACCTCAAACTCCTGGGCTTGGCACCGCCATAAGAGCTGCGCTGCGACCCCCAACCTGTGACCCACACCCACCGGGCCTCCGCATGCCCTGAACAAAAACTGCAGGAGCCGTACAACCCTGCGTCCTCCCTCCTGTACCCTCCCTGCCTCCACACCACCCGCTGGTCTGACCAGGGACTCTGGTAGCCGTGTGCCCTCCAGAGCCCTTCCTGCCTCTGAGCAGAGCCCTTCTCCTGGCCAGAGACTGCTGGAGCCTTGGGCTCTCTATGCCAAAGTCACTGGGCGCCAGGCACTCCCAGAACCATGCGCACCACCTCCCGCCCTGCTGCTGGATCAGGGTGTGTCACACTCCGAAGCTGCTTCCACAACCAGAACTCCCTGGCTGGGGCAGCCCCAGAGGAACTATACAGGATCACTCCCTACAAAGATCCAGCAACAATAGAGTGATCCCGCTGGGGTCTAATCTTGGAGAGACACCTCCCCAACTCTGAGGATGACCAGAGGCAACGGTGAAAAACAATCATGAGGCAAAATCAATAGAAAAACTCTGGCAATATGAATAATCAAAGTAGATCAACTCCCCCAAGGATCAATGGGGCAGACACAGCACAAGATCCCATGCACAAACAAATAAGATGTCAGAAATCGAATTCAGAATCTGAATAGCAAATAAGATCGAATTAGAACTCCAAGCAGTAACCCAAAAGATGTCTCAAGAATTCAATGAATTCAAAGACCAAATGACCAAAGATTTTGATACATTGAGCCAAGAAGTTGTAGCCCTCAAAGATCTGAGAAACACAGTAGAATCCCTCAGTAACAGAACGGAGCAAGCAGAAGAAAGGATTTCTGACATTGAAGACAAAGTTTCTAACGCTCCCAAAATCTCAAAGAGGAAGAGAAATAGAGGGCAAAAACAGATCACTCTCTCAGAGAGCTCTGGGATAATTCAAAGAAAATCAATATTCGTCTTATAGGGATCCCCGAAAGTGACCAACTGGCTTCACAAGGCACAGAGTTTCTTCTCCATGAGATTATGAAGGAGAACTTTCCAGACATGCCAAGAGATTCTGAAATTCAGATAGCAGACAGTTTCAGAACTCCAGCA
>CAUYPK010064598.1:0-38555 GCA_963574355.1 Loris lydekkerianus
TAACAGTGATTGTAGGCACATCAATTAAAATTGGGTTTTCTCCCCCCCCCCCCCCCTTTTTGGGTATGAATGAATAAATGAATTGCATTGTATGTGTTTGTTCTGTTGTATAGAGCAAATTATTTACCTTTAGGAATTAATAAACGGTGGAAACAATAAAAAATAATAATGTTCTTTCCCTTCTTCCCTCTTACAAAATGGTTCCACAGCTTTTGTCAGCAGGATAAGAGTGTTAAGAGTGTGGAGAGGAGTGGGGGGAGGGCTGAGGTGCCGGGAGGGAGACAGGTGTGTCCTACGGTGTGGAACAGACCTAGGGCCGTCCACTCTCTTGCCCTTTGCTCTCCAACAAACTCAGCGGGATGATCACAGACTCTAGGACATCAAGAATCTTTCTAATGTTGGATACTTACCTTTAGTTCCTCTTTTGCTGTGATCCAATCTGTTTGGTATCTCACTGTCTGTGAAATAACACAAAGAACAAAAGGACACGCTCTTTCGGATGGAATTCTAGCAAGGGAGTGATGGTCCTAAGGAATTGGGGTGTGTGCTGAAGCGGAAGCCATGGCAGCTCCCTCCGGTGAGGAGAAGAAATGTGCACTCTTCACCTCTTTCAAAGTGCTGAGCTGACTCACAAGGATGTGTTTTTTCTAGAAGGGAAAGTCTACACTTTTGGCAGCACAACTAAAATAGAAAAATTGAGCTTGACCTGTTTCCTTACCAGTGAGTGTCTGGCATTGTCCTCCCAGGCAGTATGAAAATCCTTGAACTGCGGAGCCGACAGCTGCAATCAGACACTTGCATTGAAGGAAACATCATGAATTTTAATAGGAGCACTGCTCCTGGATGAAGTTGGGAGAGGAAGGAGAGCCAGTTCAAACAAAAGGAGCACAAGGAGGTTTATTACATGCACAGCTCGTGGCAGTGATGAGAGTCATATTCAAATTATTTATCCCGCAACGATTCTGATGATTTAAGAGGGAAGGATTGCCGAACTCTTGCGACAGTGGAAAGGGTTATGAATCTTCTATGATTATTAATCCTCCCGTACTGAAGGCAAAGAAGGTGGGTATATCAAAACATGACTGGTTACAGTAGCGATCCTCAAACAAATGCTGCCCTTCAGCGAACCCAGGAAATGAGCCCCAGGAATTACAATCACTGCTGCACAGATAAAAGTGCTTCCCTCACGGGCTCACCACAGACAGGCAGACTCAAAGGCAGCCTTGGGGCGTCAGTCCTTTCTGCCTCTTTGTTGTGCTTGGTGTTTTTCCCCTCAAGAGGCCGTGGAGCATTCTGTTTGTCCTAGGTTGGATGTGTTGGAATCTGTCCCCATTGCCAGATCTCTCCCGTGAAACTGCTGCTTGTGAGAGTCAGTGTGCCCAAGGTGATCTCCTAAGCAGGGAAGAATGCAGAAGTAGTGCTTCCTTTGTGGCCCGGCATGGGGGCCCACGCATGTAGTCCCAGCTACTGGGGAGGCTGAGGGGGGAGGATTGCTTGACCCCAGGAATTCAAGGTTGCAGTGAGCTGTGATCACACTTGTGCACCTCACCCTTGGCGACAGAATAAAAAGTTGAACAGTGATGCTTTTTTTAATAACATATAGTCTCGTCCGCTTTAAAACTGTGCCTCCCGTGCCACATCTATCCTAATCGTATTTCTCAGAAGCTGGGACAGCTTTGGGTAATTAATGCATCTGTTAGCTGTTTTGTTTCATTTGTTCATACGGCTGTGCTTCATTTTGGAAGGGGACCTGGATGTAGACATTTCAGAACTTCACATTTCCTAATAAATCAGGAACTGTTTAAGTGAAGATGGCACTTGAAAAAAAAATACATTACAAGCATTGTCATCAAGTTCTTCTGTTGGTGAGATTATCTAGCCCAGATTTTAGCCAAAGCCAGTTATCCCTGAGAAGACAGGCTGACTTTCTGAATATCATCTGGGAAGTCCTAAAGAAATCCACCACACACTGAGAGAAGCAGCAACCGTTGTCTCCGAATTAAAGATGGCACTAAATTCGCAGTCCGTGAGCTGATCCTTCTCTTGGGGCTGGAGGAGAATGGAATGGGTATTTCTATGGTAAGGAATTAGGACTCAAACAGACTGAGGCAGAACATGTGAGAAACAGAGGGAGGAACAGGGAGTCCTCCGTTCCCTGCTAGAGTTTGTCTCCAACTGGTGGAGGTGGTGGTGAGGACTTAGTGGCCATTATCCTAGACTCACATTTGGGAAGTTTTCATATTTGCCCTTGAAAAATGATCACCTAATGGATATGTATAGTTATAATTTGTGTGTGTTTAAATAATTTGTTGCGCTAAGTGTACAGTATATTCCAATTACTGTGATCCATTTTGGTATTTCTTCTTGCTTAGTAAGGTGGAGTGCACCTTGCTTTTTCCTTACTCTCTTAGCTTATTCTTCCTGTCAGTAGTGTAGGTAAACACTGAGGCCTATGTGGGGTCCTTTGTCCTTCCTATAAGCAGGCTGTTCCCTTTAAATTGATTAAGGTGCACAAGACAGGCCAGCTACAACAGTAAAAGACAGGTGGATGAGTCTGTTGTGGTATGTGCATTTATGTGCATTTGGCAGTCGCTGGTGTTCAAATCCTTGTTACAGGACTATCTTTTCTCCCTTTCCCCGTCACATCACATCTGTTTTCTGCTAAGCCCTCCTGTTTTCCAGAGCCATCTTCGTGTGTATCCTAGTAGTAAAAGCTGCCCTTTATAAACCGGACACTGTGAGTCCTAAGCCCAGAGTCCTCTGCCTTTGTGCTGTTTCTCCACTCATTCGTTCACTAAATATCCCTCCTGTGTTCACAGTGCAGCTCAGTGCCTGGGGCTCTGGGTACGAGAACAAGAAAGATAGACATAGTTTCCAGGGGCTGGATGTCCCCCGTCCTCTCTGGCTGTTGCAAGCTCATGCTGACCTGCCTAAGCCTCCACTCTGGATATTCAGTCTGGCCTTATTCACCTGCCTAGGTTCCCAGCTTATCTTACCACATCATGAGAATCTAAGTGTGACGTCTATTCATGATAATGGAGAAAGAATGTACCAAAACATTTTCCTGGAGAAGCTAAGAGATGTGCAAGCCATGGTGAGGCAGGGCATTCTCTAAGTCATTCAGGTGCCAAGATGGATTGGAAAATATCCAAGAAGCAAGTAGGCTCTTCTTTTCAGGTTGAACAACAGCCTCCTTGTTAGGAAGGGAATAATCAATCCCAGCTGGAGAAAAGAGACTACATTCCCTTTGCTGTTCCATTCAAATCTAATCTTTTGACATGAGTTTCTGACATGAGCAGCATTCTTGTGGCCCCAGGGAGGGGATGGTTATTTGAGACAGCTGGCTTTTCAAGCAAGGCATATAGCTGGATGATAAATGCTTACAGACAACTTCCCTTACTTGCTGGTCCCAGTCCTAGTCTAATTGACACCCCTAGAGGTTTGCAAAAAAAAAAAAAAAAAAAAAAATAGATGTTTCTTTGAAAGGTTATCATATCTCTGGATGCAAGAAAAAGATAAGAAATTCTACATGCATACAGTTCATCAGTATTTCCCAGTTAATGGAATTCTTCAGAGAGAGATTCCTTTTATGCGTTTTCCTATGAAACAGAAGTTTCCTGTGCCTTTAAATCTTGACGTGTGTTACAGTGTAGAATAAATCTCATATGATTTTGTTTTTCCTTCCTTTCCTTTGTCTTTTGAAAGAAACTATTTCTGTGAATTAGTGATTTTAAGCCGTCTTGTAGATTTCTTCCCCAAAGATTAAATACAGTTTTGTCATGAATAATTTGGAGTTTTAGTTACTTAAAAATTCTTTTTCCCCCAGAGTTGATATTCCTTTTGGTCAGGAAACCTGTTCTTTGGAATAACAGTAATGCCTAAATCTCTAGGCCTGAATGTCAAGCTTTCTCTGTACATTCCAAATCATAACTGGAGGTGAAGTCTGTGGGCAAAGAATGAATTGATTTAAACATCTTCTCTCTGAGAACTTGGTCCCTAAAATGGCTATCATAGATACACTAAGTCTAACATTCTGAGAAAACAGGAATTTGTTTGAAAGAATTTGGAAGTATTAAGGGTAGGAAGAATTTATCTTTGTACTTTACCAAAAGTAATAATGTTAATGTCAGAATAATCTTTTGGAAACAAAAGTTAGAGGAATGGATCAATGAGCTAAAAAGGAGGAATTAATAATAAAAACTAAGACGTGGTTAGGCTTCAGAATCAATACTGACTTAACAAAGCAAATCGCAGGATGATATATTCAGTGTGTATAACGTACATGAAAATTTTGAAATATACTAAGCAAGGTGGAGGAAAAAGGGGAGGCTCAGAGGTGGTCCCTAGGAACAAAAGAGACTTTAGCTTTATAACGTTTATTTCCATTTATTAAAGGGACCTAAAACAAACATAACAAAATAATATAGTTGTTAATTCTACGAGGCTGCCAATTATTTACTGTCCTCTGTAATCCTAAATTACTTAAATGTATGAATTGCCTTGCCATGAAACAAAAGATTTTTCTACCTTCTTTTTCAAGTTCTATACAAATGGGGGAAGAGGTGACAGCCAGCAGACATAACCCTTGTATAGATATTTGCATTTTTAGAGTGAACATTGATAAACCAATTAATATAAATGCTGAATTCTCTTGCTTTGTATTCTCCTAAACTAAGTATTTGTTCTAACAACTTGCAAATCATTTGTATACCACATGTATGTTAGTTTAACGAGTTTTAGCTTCATTTCACTAACAGATGCCTTTTCAACAAGAACATTTCATCGTGGTATTTGCCTCAGCCAATATCAGTTTCGCTTTTACAATGTTGCCGTAAATAAATCAAATAGGATGGCATGCTTTCTGCTTCTGAATAGCCACAGGTATGTAATTTATTCAGAGTGTTTCTTCAACTGTAGAGGTGAGGCCTTCATCTACTAAGAAGGCTTCACTGGGAAGAAATTTTCTCGTTATTTTTCTTTTGGGATTTATGTTGGCTTAAAAATGAAAATTTTTCCTTATGTGAAAATAGATAAACCCGGCTTCTGTGTTCTGCAGCACATAACTGCCTCGTTTATTTTGCATTAATATCTAACCTGCTTCCCTGACTAAACCACAGCTTAAGATTAGGAAATAAGCAAAGGGAATATTGTCATCAGACAGTGTGAAATTTGTGCACTGAAGTTATTTTCTTCAGTTTCTTCTTATTTTATGCTTAAGTTTTCTAAATTTGAGCCGTCTCTCCCTAAACCCATGAATGTTAAGGGCAACTAATTAGAAGGGGGCAAAGGGGCTACTAAAATGATGCCAAGAGAAGAGGAAAATAATTTTATTAAGAGGAAAGAAATTTAAAAAGCAGACATGATTCTTATTTATTTATTTATTTACTTTCCTTGGTAGAGTGCCTCGGCGTCATCATAAGTCACAGAAACATCACACTCTTGGGCTCAAGTGATCCTGCTGCCTCAGCCTCCCAAGTAGCTGGGACTCCAGGCGCCCTCCTTGACGCCTGGCTGGTTTTTCTAGTTTCAGTAGAGATGGGGTCTCACTCTTGCTCAGGCTGGCCTCAGACTCCTGAGCTCAAGCAATCCACCGCCTCGGCCTCTGAGAGTGCCAGGATTATAGGTGTGAGCCACTGGGCTGTCCTGATTTTTTAAAGCGAGGATAATTTTCCTGGAAACCTAAGTAGCCTCGCTGTGTTAGAGAGAGTATAGTAATGATGTTTGCACTGATAGCTGAATAGTTCATGTTTCCCAAAATAAGTGTTGAATTAACTGACCCAGTTTTCCCATAACCACCTTAATTAATGTTCTTAGTATTAATTCCAAGGGTCTTAACTACTTGGATGTACTTGCTTACCATATGTTAAACTGACACCCAAAGGGTGGCCTAATTTGGTTTCTATGTTCAGAGAATCAGTTGCTGAAAATGTTGCAGGTTTTTCCCTTATTTAAAAAATTTAAAGGTCATAACATTTATTAATACATATTTTAGAATACATACTTTTAGAATTTCCAATGTGGCAGCAAATAGGGTAAAACCAAACGGTTTTAACTTATGTTTATAATTTGTTTTTAGAGTTTGCCACCTTATTTGAAAATACCAATTTCAGACATACTTAGTATTCCCTGAGAAGAAAGAATTTGCCCCACATTTGTATTGACCTTACGACATTACTTAGAAGTGGATCTTTAAAAAAAATCCTACATATAAGCATTTACTCCATGAAGGTGAGACATAGAAAAATGGTGTTGGGGGATTTGGGTTTTAGACAAGTATGAAGACAAGTATGAAGACTTTTCTCAGTAAGTTTTCTTATGTTTTTTCTTAGATCAAACTGCTAATTCTGCATTAGGGAGATGGTGTGTGGTTAAGTATAGAGAGGTTGTTCCAAGTTAGAGTTCAAATATTATCTTACCCCTTATTGGCTGTATGACTTTGAGCAAGTTTCTTAACCTCACTGAGCCTTTTTTGGGGGAAAAACAGGAATGGTAGTACAGGTCACAAGATCGTTCCAAGGGTTAAATGGAATTCACGTGTAGGTGAGATTTACTGTGTAAAGTATATAGTAGTCTGTACTTATTCCCTTTCCCTTTATGTTAGAAATATAAAATCACCGGCTTTACTTTGCTTCTCAGTTGCCTTTTCTTTGACACTGATGATTCCTTTTCTGTTTGTTATTTGAAGATGATAGTTCTACAGAGCATTTCCTCAAGGTCCAGTCACATCTTCTGAATATTTTTGGCTCCAGCTTCTTCAGAATTGGAGGAAATCTCATGATCATTGACTTAATGTTTCTTCTGACTTCTGTACTTAAATTCTTCTAAACTTTTGTTCTTTGGGGGCTCAGGAAAAAATATCCCAGAGTGAAGGCCTGAGAAACAAAGCCTGTCTCTGACCTCCTGCCCTCCTGTCTCTCATACCTCCGTGTTCCTCAGCCGGGCTGCAGAAGCTAAAATCTCTCTTCCCCACGTGGGTCATAGACACCAGAACCACTTTTCCCCATGGGCCCTCATCTCAGAAAGTGTCTTGTTCCATGCTGGGAGAAAGGAATGCTTTACAGAGAGGCCAAGAAAAATCTGAACAGACAGGACTTGCTGGGTTTCTCCACTTCAGTCTACTGGCACTGTATCATACCCTTTTGTCTGATTATATTTCTGCATGACTGTTCATTCCTCATCAAACCTAGGCATGAAAAGGAGATTTTCCTGTATCTTTGGGTCTTCATTCTGAAGACTCCAGTATCACAAAAAAACTGTGATTAAAGCAATGTATGATTTTCTCTTTAAAACCTGTCTTTGTTCCAGGAGTGTCTGCCATGACCCTTAAGCCCCTGAGTAGCTTTCACACCTTTTCTTATAGGAAGAAGACTCCGTGGGTGGCTCTCAGTGGGAGCAGTCAGAGGATCAGCATAGAAATTGCCTCCTTTATAAAAAGAGCAATGATCATTTCCTCTCGCGGAAATATATTTGGTAGCTCAATATGTCTGAATTTTTAAGATCTTTCTATCCTGTTGACAGTAAAAGGGACTTCCTGAATCCAAATCTGGGGTCTCAGTATTCCATGATTAGTCTTGATTGGTGAAATAGTCCTTATTTTGAGGAGGCTTCAGTGGGAACAGGAAGGTTAGGTCCAATGTTATTTTAATAGAAGCAAACTAAATGTAGGAGATTGTCTGTAGATGCTATTGAGAAGCCTTTTACTGTAAGTACTGTCATCTTTTTGCTTCAGCTCTGTTTCCATGGCAACCACATGGTCCCTGAGTGCCAGGCTGAATGGATTTACAGGAAGCTGAAAAACATTGCTATTCTGAGTAGCTTTCTTCTTACTGTAGAAAGGGGTCCTTTCCTTATTGTAGGCCAGCCAACATTTACTGGGAACAAAGCAGGCTTTTTATGCTAATTGTATTCTGGGACAAGGGTAAAGAAATGGGGACAGTCCCAGCTCCTGCTCACTGACCTATGAATTTGTTTTTCTGGTTGTTGTTCCTAACGTTTTGGAAGGACCAAATGACTTACCTTTTCTTTATTTTAGATGCGATTTCCCTGTTCATTTTAAGCAGAAATTTTATTGTAGAGATAAAACTGTTAAAATGAAAAGATGTGAGGGGAGAGTCTTGTGTGGAATTAGGCTAGTTTACAATGGAGTTAATCTGTTGGTTTTATAGCTTTTAAGTATCTAGGTGGGCGGTCGCTTTAAAAGAACCCTCCCTTGCTAGCAATAGAAATAAAGATAATGGCTCAGGCAGCTGTTAGGTCTATCCTTTATGTTAAAATTGTCCTTTGTATGTTCTTTACATTTTAAAGTTATGTTTCTATTTATTCATATGATAGAATAATTACACACGGTAGAATATAATTTGGGGCATTCAAAATGAAATACAATTCCCTTTTGGCATTTTATGACTTGTAATATGACCATTTCTTAGAAAAAAATCAAGAATATCAATATACTTCCATTACAAGTCTATATGACATTTTTAGTTTCAAAGATCAGCTATTTATTGAACTTCCTTTCTGAGTTCCTTCTTTTAGAAGTAAGCTAAAAACAGTTGTTAAAAAAAACAACAGAGACTACCTTTTAGCTGTTTAATAATGAAAGCACTTAACCTCAGCAGAAGGTGTGGGTTTTTGACTCTTTCTCTCTCACACACAACAGAAAGTTAAAACTCTAGAAAATCCATTAAAAATTCCAATGTATTTTATACTCCTGACATCCTTTGTCCCATTATCTCTTCAGTAAAATATGGTCCTTGATCCTCAGGAGGACATTTCAAGGGTATAAGGTTTTTACCTTACACTATTCAGATAAGGAGATGCCAGTTTACACTGTTCTGTCGCTGAGATACTGTGTTCCTTTTGAATTTTTATCAGGTCTTGGAAATTTTCAATAAAAGAGGCTTGGGAAGTATCTTGAGGGACCCTCATTTAATGCAACCTCAAGTAATCTCAGTAGCACCAAATATCGAGTATAATTGTAAATCACATTGCTTTGAATCTCCTGTACCAAGTGATTGCAGGAATAGATTTCACAAGTAATTTTTTTCAAATCACCCTGAAATAATGATGAAAGAGATTTAATTTTCGAATGGACTTATGTGATATAAAATTAGTTTTTAGAAAAGTATTTTAAGGTGTCTAGGGCCAAAATTTGATCAACTGAGTATTTACTGTATTTCTTCTATAAGGATCTCTATAGGATTTGACTGGTCTGCTCAGAGAGTGTGTAGGTTATCTTGGGGTAGAAGTGAACATCATGAACCTGGGAACCAGGACTCCCCTGCGTGATAACAGGTTGATGGGAATTCATAAAGAATGTGGGATGGAGTCTTTAGAGAGGGCTACCTAGAAGAAGTGGAACTGAAGCGTTTCAGTCATTATTCATTCAACAGAAAGGTATCCGCTAGGTGCTAATATGCTGGAATTATAGTCATGAATGAGGCAGTCATCCTACCTGCATGGAGGTAGGTGTGTATGAGGTTTAGACAAAAAACAGGTGGTTACCTTAATGAAAATGTCCTTATTGGGCAAATTATAGAGAATTATGGGAATACCTGGATTTAAAGGGGCATTGAAGATTTCATTGAGGACATACGAAGCTAAAAACTTGAACAGAAAGGAAATCTCAAATGGACGTTTCATTTTAGCCACCTAAAACAGTGTTCCCTTTCTTCTCAGAAAAATGCATTCAACTTTTTGAAAAGCAGTCTCCTGGAATATAAATAAAAACTCTTTTAATAAACTAAAGTCCTAGAGTTTTGGAGCAGAAAGGGGTTGCTTTGGCACCGACTCCTTTGTAACATTGGAAAGGGTGGGAAACACAAGATTCCAAAAGTGTGCCAGTGGATCAGGAGATGGAGAGCTCACACAGCCCCCTCTGGTTCAGAAAGCAAGTTTCCAGGCAAGATGACATCTGTGTGTTTTCAGCCTTTTTGTTTTGAGGGTAAGGGTTTGCTATGGTTCTAATACATGTATAATATTTTTATTGGGCCTCAAGGCTTTCCCACGTGTTTGTATATCCTGTAACAGGGACCAAATTGGGAAAGGAAAAAAAGCGATTGTGGCAAGCTATTAAGAACCAGCTCTGAAATTATGGCTGGTACCTCTTCACCCTGACCTAATTAATCTGTCTACTGAAGGATAGAAAAATTACTGTTTTAAGTGGCCTCCTTTCGTTTGGAGAGCTTCAATGTGCTCCTGTAGATACATCATTTCTCACTAGGACATCTCCCCCATTAGGTCCTGTTGATTGCTTTAATTTTGCACCTTAACGGAAATAATACTTCCCCTTCTTTTGTGTAGTTTTCTTTCATAAGCCACACGACGTCCATTATTCCTGAAGAGCTTCTGGAAGAATTAATTCTTCCATGCATTGAAGGAAGAATTTAGAAATGAACACTTAAGAGGTCTTCTAAACTGACATACTTTTTCTCACCCTTGTTAAGAATAATTTTAAGCTGTTTTCGTGATCCTGATTTATTTTCTTTTTTTCTGAGACAGATTTAGTGACCTGACCTATACTTCATTATTAAACCCCAGTTTAAAATAATTAATGATAAAAGGAATAAACAGATCACCAGGGTTAAAAGAACATGAAATATGTTATAACACACAAGAGAAAGAATTATCTGTTCAAAAGTATGAAACATTTTAAAGATACTGAATATTTTCTCTTACACTGCTTTCATCAAGTTAGTTCTTTGTGATCTTTATTTCCATAGCAGGCAAGTTGTTCTGTTATCAGCATTCATCCTATGTGACATTTTGAACTGTAACTATCATACAGTTTTTTTGCTCCATCCCCTCCGGTAGACTGTGTGCTTCTTGCTTTTCATTTATGCCCAGCACATAGTAGGCCCCTGGGTAATGTTAGAATGAGTGCCCAATGGTAAGTTAATGTGGCTCCCATTGGTACGAGAGAGTTATTTTAGTTTATATCAGACCCTGGGCATTTTATTAGATGTTTAACATTAGAAAGTATCTGCTATATTTCAGCTACTAATAGAAAACAATAAAATATATGGTCTTATATGCTTGTGAAACTTAAGCATGGGCAGATAATGATTGGATTGGACTAAAAAGGTCAAGTATTACACAAATAAAATGTTAGCCTAAAAATAAGATTGATTTGTAAAAATGAAATTGATTTGTTTATAATTCTGTTTGTCTGTGTTATCTAAAAATGTTGGTTTATACATCAACATCATATATATGTGGCTTATATATACAGATATAAACATTGATTTGACATATTACATTTAACATGTAAGTGAAATCTTACCCATTTTAGGGAGCTATTGGTAGAATTCTTTAGTTTGTGTGTGTGTGTGTGTGTGTGTGTGTGTGTGTGTGTATATATATTTATATGTATATGACATGAGTCACATTTTTATAAAGGATTTCTGAGAGCTTGAGATACCTTATTTTGGGCTGTAATTTTCTACAAGTGAAGGCTATCAGTGGAAAAACTCAAGTTGTCAATGACATTTTCTGAGAAAATATCTCATTTATTGAACTTGTAAGAAAGCATATACTTACCTCTTTAGACTTATAGGAAAATTTTTTAATGAATATTTGAGGCCATGAATTAATGAAAATGAAGGCACAACATTCACCAATAACCTTCACAGGAGATTTAATGAAATTAGTTTCTTGCCCATTTTGCAGATGGGGAAACTGAGCATTGAAGAGGTTAAGTGTCTTGCCCAGGATTCTGGGTGTATATAAAGGAAAGGAGGCAGACAGGCTCAGTGGTGTGGTGCTGTGCTCCCAGCAAAAAGGCTGTGCCCC
Organism: Loris lydekkerianus; assembly: GCA_963574355.1. NCBI lineage: Eukaryota > Metazoa > Chordata > Mammalia > Primates > Lorisidae > Loris > Loris lydekkerianus. The sequence goes on from CAUYPK010064598.1 coordinate 11,788, forward strand.
GCTGCTGATGCCTCGGGGATGATACCTGCAGTTTAGATGAGGTATCCTCTGCGAAGGAAGTGAAAACAGAACTGAAACCTCATACCCCTTCTGTGCATATTCACCCTGAGTCATACTCAGCTGCTTGCCGCTCAGTCTGTGGGCACTTTGTTTCTGGTGTGTTTGTAGTTTAGTTAAACGTAGTAACAAGTATCTATAGAGTAATAGTCCAGGTCTACATTGTGAAAAATAGGAACAGAGCCTCATACTTTAAATCAACAGTCATAAAGGAAAATAAATTCCCTCCTTCATTCCTTGTTTATGTATTATCAGTGCAAGTCTGGGTTTGTTTTTGTTTTTCCTCTGTTTAATGTAAGAAGCTATAAAAGATAAGTGGGCTGGTGCCCTGGGTTTGGTAGGTACCTTCTGACATCCGCTGGCCTGCCCCACTGCACAGCTTAGGTTGTTCCCACCAGGGCAAGGAGGCCAGCCTGCTCTGCCCCTCTGTCCCACACTGTACCTCAGCTGAATCTAAAGTCATGTTTTAAGCATGGAAAAAATGTGTAGTCTAGTTTTTGTATCGGTTTTCCTCTCTTAGCTGCTTAGATGCTGCAACCCCGTGAAATAGTAATAATTCCAACATGAATGGTTTTGATTTTTCTAAAATACTATGTAAGGTGGACAGCTTCCTTCTATTTTTAGAACCAAGAATTTCTCTTGTGCAGACTGCAGAGCTTCCAGCGACCCTACAGTGCTGCACATCACCATTCCCTCCCCAGGCCTCTCCCCACAAGCCTGAATTGCAATTTCTCCCCTTTTTCCCTCTCCGAAAACCTGCGACCGCTCTTAGCTGAAGACTTGGCTTTAGTTTTCTCAGTGGAATCAGAAGTAGTCAGAAGATGGAAACCCTCAGCAGCCCCCGTCTTGTGTCCTGCCTAGACGTCTGCCTCCTCGCTGCCTTTGCTGTGAGGGCTGACCACGGGCTGGTCAGCTGGTCCCTCCCTTGCACACAGATCCCATTTCCTCTTGCTTACCAAGGGACACAGTCCTCTACCCTTTCTTTCTTGTGTCACCAAATATTTTTGCTGCCTATTGAATCATTTCAGCAGCATAGTAACTTGCTATTTTCACTCATCTTAATAAACAAGCTTTCTCACCCACTACCCCACTTCCTCCTCCTGTTGCCTGCCCTTTATTCTACCCTCCTTTGCAGTCAGAGCTCCGGGAAAGGGTTTTCTCCTCTCAGTGTCTCCAGCTCTTCTCCCATGCTCTGCTAAACCCACTGCAACCAGGCTTTCTCCCCAACCACTCTGCCAAAACCCCCCTATCAAGATGCCAGTGATCTTCATGTTGCTAAGTTCAGTCTTTATCTTATTCAGCTTGTCAGTTACATTGACACCCAGCTGACCGCTCCCCCTTCCTTGAAACACTGTCTTGACTTGGTTTCCAGCGCACTGCAAACCCCTTCTCCACTAATCTCATCTCTGATCCTGCACTCTTCCCTGCCAGAATTAGTGTTAACCCTGTCCTTTCAGCCGCTCAGGCTGTACCCTCGACCACCATAATTTCCTCTGTTTTTTTTTTTATATACTTCATCCAGCTCACTGATCCCAGCTCACTACCTCCACTCCTAACACGTTTGCATAAGCTACTCTCATCTCTCGCCTGGAGTAGCAACAGTCTCCAACAACCTGCCCTCTCTCCTTGCCCTTTTACATTCTAGCAGCCTTAATGCAGCGTGGTCCTGTGGAAACCTCAGTAGTGTTGTGGCAGTCCTCTGCTCAGATCATCCAGTGGTTTTCTGTTTCAGAGTAAAGCCAGTGCCTTACTGGTGGCTGTGAGGCCCTGTACTCTTTGCTCCACCTCCGCTCGCCTTTCTGGCCTCCTCTTGTGTGGTTCTTCCCTCTGTGTCCCAGGACTTCTTGCCTTGCTTTATGGATGTGCCAAGCCTGATCTGTCCACAGCGCTTTTGCACATTTCTTTCCCTCTGGAACATTCCCCCTTAGCAGATATTCACATGAATTGCTCCTCACCTCTTTCAATATTTTATTTAGATGTCACCGTGGGGCCAGGCATAGTGGATTACACCTGTATTCTCAGCTTTTTGGGAGGCTGAGGCAGGAGGGTGGCTGAGCCCAGGAGTCAGAGGCTGCAGTGAGCATCATCGCACCACTGGATCCCAACCTGGGTAACAGTGAGACCTTGTCTCAAAAAGCGAGTCCCGTTGGCAGGGAGGCCTCCCCTGACCACTCTGTTTAGGATTGCAGAGCCCACCCCTGCATTCACTGTTTGCCTTTTGTGCTCTTTTTCCACGTTCTGATGTTGCATAAATTTACCCAAGTGTTTTATTTATTGTGTATCTCCCCACAGTTGTTCAATGAGGACAAGAATTTTTGTCTCTCTTTTCCCCCTTTACTCAAGTACCTGTAGAACCTAGAATGGCCTGGCACATGCTAAGGGCTCAGTTATAACTTTCTGAACGAAGATGGGGGTTGTTTTTAGTATTTTGGGAGGTATTTCACTGTCCTGAGTACACCTTATAGAGCAAAATTAGTCCAAAGATGTGTTTTGTTTATCTCAGCTGAATCTTTTATTCACTGGATAGCTATCATTTCTGTAGAGTGGTGATGACTGACTTGAGGCCTATCAGAACATAACTGAAAATTGTATAATTTGGTTAACTCTTTAACCAAGTATGCATTCAGTGACTAGAACCTGAATCAGGGGGAGTATTTTACCCAAACTATGTTTGGAGAGCCGAACTTAAACTGACAGGGGAGGTCTTTAAAAGGCCAGTTAGGAAGATCTAAATAGAACTTTCTATGGGAGGGAAAAACACCTTTTGATCCAATACAATTCTGATACTTGCTAAATGCTTTTATTCCAGGTAATAAGTGACTTAATTATTTATTTTGTCATTTAGTCAATGACTAATTTACTACCAGATGAAATATTTCCTTATAATAAAATCAATTAAAAATTAACTAGATTTTCAGTTATTCATTCAGGTATATTTTATAGAATTTAATTATTTTTACAATAGTTTGATTGCAAAAACAAATAAAATTTTCCTTTTTAATAATGTTAGATTAAACTTAAGTGGATGTCTGTTTCACTTCACCAAGGAAGTAAATCTGGGTTCAATTCCCTTTAAGAACTATTAATTTGGATGTATGTTGTATAAAAAAACTAAATAGTTGGAAATGTAGGATAGTCATAAATGACTATAAAACAAAATGAATAAGCATTGTAAATAGGAAGATGAATCATGAGATTCCAGTTGGGGGTAAAGCAATGTCTTTTTTTTTTTTTGGTTTTTGGCCGGAGCTGGGTTTGAACCCACCACGCTACCTCCGCCATATGGGACCAGCACCCTACCCCTTTGAGCCACAGACGCCACCCAATGTCCTGTTAATTTTAAAGCAGAGATGTGAACAGGGAGGGCCTGCATCTAAATTCCCGGCTCTCATTCGTTTCTGTGTATGAGCAAGTTTCTCGCAATTTGTTTTCTTATTTGTAAATGAGTGGTAATAATACTGTCAACCTCACAGGGTTGTAGTAGGGATTGAGATATAATATGTCTCACGCTGCAGAGAGAGAATTCAGAGATGTTACGTGATGCCTACTCTCGGTAAATCCTGAACATTAAGTGGTGGAGGTGGCAGCTGACATAGCAGCTGTGGTTCTACTTACCCCAGAGGAGTTATAGTGTCTGAGAACCCAGTTCCAGTGGGAACAATCCTACCCTAAGTCACAGTTGCATGTATTAAGTGTCCACCAAAATCATAGGGAATGACGAGTAGGAAACATCAGTGCTCACCTGTGCTCAAGGCCCTAAAGGGTGAGCAGAAAGGACTCAGGATCAGCATAAGAGAAGCACGATGCTAAGAGCCAGCATGAAGTGGAAATGACCCACGTGTCTGGTATCTGACACATGGATAAACAAAGTGTGGTGTGTTCATACCACAGAACGCAGTGCTGATACTGCTCCAGCAAGGGGGAACCTTGCAAACATGCTAAGTGAAAGAAGCCAATCACAAAATGCCATGTATTCATGATTTGGTTTATGTGAAATGTCCAGAATAGGCCTATGCACAGAGACAGGGGATGAGGAGGGAGGATATGAGTGCTGATGGCGCAGGGTGTTTCTTTTGGGGGTGATGAAAATGTGCCAAAGTAGATCTCAGGGATACTTGCATAACTCTGAATATACTAACAACCATAGAACTATGTACCTTAAATGGATAAATTCTATAACATGTGAATTATATCTCAATATAAATATAAAATTTATATAAATTATATCTCAATATAAATATTAAAAAAAACCCCTGCCTGTGCAAGTGGGCAGTCCCAAAGTAGTTTCAACATGGCTGAAAAGTGAATGGAAGACTTCAGGGGTCAGGTGGCTGTGCCCTATGAGGAGCATTATCTTGTGAAGGGAGGAAGCCACTGGGGGCTGTAATAGGTGTGTGGTCACCCTGGCGCCGGCAAGAACAGTGATGACTGATTCCAGGGGGTAGTGGAATACGAAACGGGTGGGGAAAGACACCTGTTACAGGGTAATAGCAGGAGTTCAGGCAAGAAAAGAGAACAGCCTTAACCAAAAAGCAGAAATAGGGGCGGCGTCTGTGGCTTAGTGAGCAGGGCACCGGCCCCATATACCAAGGGTGGCTGGTTCAAACCCGGCCCCAGGCCAAACTGCAGCAAAAAAATAGCCAGATGTTGTGCTGGACGCCTGTAGTCCCAGTTCCTCAGGAGGCTGAGGCAAGAGAATTGCCTAAGCCCAAGAGCTAGAGGTTGCTGTGAGCTGTAACGCTATAGCACTCGACTGAGGGCAACAAAGTGAGGGTCTGTCTCTAAAAAACAACAACAACAACAAAAAACAAAAAAACCCAAAGAGCAGAAATAGAAATACCTGAGAACCATGTAAGGTAAAAAAAAGAGGAGTCGTGAGGGACCTGTGAGGAAAGGAGAAAGGGATGACTGCTAGGAGGCTAGTGTGGATGAAGGGGTACGTGCTACCACTGATGGAGACAGAAACAGGCTTAGCAGGAATGATGTTCTTAAAGGCCTCAGACATATGAGTTGAATTTCAGTGAAGCGCAGAAGCTGCATCTTGCTTGATGAGAATTGGGACAAGCATGCAGCATCCTGTGTACCCCACTGTCATCTGTGCAGTCAACTTTTTGGCATTAAAAAATGTGCATCATTTGGGTCACTGAAATACCGTGATCTGAGTAATCTACGTTGTCTTTACTTCACTGTCTTTTCTCTACAATATTGTTTTCTAACGATATTGAGGTTTATTTTTGTTCAAATAAAAAGCTAAATAATGATCAGGAAGATTCAAGAAATTACTGAGATTGCTAATAGTAAAGCAATGTGGTTCTTCTAAACACTTTATGGTTGGGAATGGAGTACTTCTTGGAAAAGAAATCATACAGCCCATTGGTAAACAGGTAAAAATAGAATCTATGTATGTCCCAAATCCTAGAAGATGGTTCTCATCACCACTGGGATAAATGGATGAATGTTCTCCCTAAGATATATCCAGGTTCTGTAAGGCCTGAAATTGGTATTGTAGACAGTAGTGCCTTTCTCAAGAAAGGATATGAGGCTCAGTGCCCGTACCACAGTGGTTATGGCGCCAGTCATACACACAAGGCTGGCAAGGTCAAAACTGGCCTGGGCCAGCTAAACGACAATGGTAACTGCAACAAAAAATAGCCGGGCATTGTGGTGGGCTCCTGTAGTCCCAGCTACTTGGGAGGCTGAGGCAAGAGAATCGCTTAAGCCCAAGAGTTTGAGGTTGCTGTGAGCTGTGAGGCCATGGCACTCTACCAAGGGTGACATAGTGAGACTCTGTCTCAAAAAAAGAAAGAAAGAAAGGACATGAAATTCAGACCATACGTTTAGGTACAAACCCTTGGAAGAGCCCGAAAGCTTATATCTCATTAGCTTCATGATGATGGTTGTGGTGGTGTGGTGATAGAGATGAGTGTCAATAAATTGAACATGTACATGCCAGGCACTGTTCCAAATAGTCTTCATGTATTAATCTTCAGAGCAACCCAAGGCACTATACCAGAGGTACAGTGAAGTCATCCCCAAGGTCACACAGCTGGGATCTGGGGTTGTTATGAGAACAGCCAGAATAGAAGGGAACATTCAACTGAGAGCAGAGGCCTCAGCAACCCCATCTTGGCCACCAAATTATTGGGATCCCTGGGAAAAAAAAAATCACTTAAGTTCACATTTACACCCTCAACTTCACCTGTCAAACAGGATTTTTTTTGTTTTTGTTTTTGAGGCAAAGTCTTGTTCTCTCTCACCCTGGGTACAGTGGCATCATCACAGCTCCATAGCAACCTCAAACTTGTGGGCTCAAGCCATCGTCCTGGCTCAGCCACAACACTCAGGTCATTTTTTCTGTTTTTGGTAGAGACCGGGTCTCATTCTCACTCAAAGAAATGACCTTGAGGGATCCTCCTGCGTTGGCTGCCCTGTGTTAAGATTACAGGTGTGAACCACCTCACCTGGCCAGAACAGGAATATCAATGCCTGCTGTGGACCCTTCACACTGTTGGTCTGAACTCAAGAGAAAGTCTGTGAAAATGCTTGGAAATAGAGTGTGATGTTAGGAAGAGCTTTATATTTCACTTCAATACTGTAGTTGAGGCTAAAAAATGTATTTAATTTTGTATTTGATTTCACTTCTAATGTTTCTAATTTATTTCTTGGACTTTTTTTGTTTGTTTGTTTGTTTGTTTCAGGTTACTTGTCTGCAAGACTTTTTTGGTGATGATGATGTTTTTATTGCATGTGGGCCTGAAAAATTCCGTTATGCCCAAGATGACTTTGTCCTCGATCACAGCGGTAAGGCAATTCATTGGCCATCTTTGTAACCCCTGAAATGAAGGCTTGGGACTTAGCTACTTGGTGCCTGTGAAGAGGTCTGATGTGTTGAAGACAGATGGCATTGGCAGTACTTTTTTTCAGTCAAAGAAAATATAGAATGACATGAAAGCACTTGCCTAGTTATTAAAAAAGTGGAAAGGAAAGAAAAAGAAAAACCCAACCCCTAATTTTAGTGTTGTTGAAAACTGCAAGGGGGTTTTGATCTAGATCCACTTGTCATGTCCATTTTTGTGTCGTTGCACAAAAATTCAATTATTGAGACAACTAGGGTTGCTAAGAAAGAAAGGAATTTAAAATAGGACAGATATCTTGTTGGGAATATGGGAGAAGCTGCTTAAATCTGTTTGACCACTGCATGGGCCTTTAAAGGCAGGGCTGTGCTGCGAAGTGCAGGTCACTTAACCAGGGGCTACATGTATTGGGTGCAGCTTGTGGGGGATGGTAGATCTTGAACTATGCCCAGGGACCTTCAAAATCTCATCTCTTTTGTCTTGCAGAAAACCCACCATTGTTGGAAACAATTCAAAAGGTCAAGTAGTTAGTTAAGGGAGAGGATTATAGAAACTTATATAGGGGGTCATTGAAATTTGTTCATGGGGCTGATTATACAAGCAGTTTTCATTTTTAGTAGTTCATTTCCATCTCTTCTTGTTGATTTCTGCCTCTGAAATGTTTTGCACACACCTTCATATGGTGGCTGGCTATGCCACCGTAAATGCATGGATTGTGTTGAACCTGAAGCACTTAGCTGTCCATTTTTCTTGATGTGTGTACATAAAGAAATAGATAAAAAGATATAGATTGTTGATGTTGATTGACCAAGATTTCTTTCTACCTCATTGTTTTTCTGCATCTTTTTAAGAAAGCGATAACATTGTTTATATGCAGCAGTGTGTTTCAGGGTGACCTTTTGGTCAGCCAATGACTGTGTACACAATGGTGGTCCCATAGGATTATAATACCATATGTTTACCATACCTTTTCTGTTTGGATATATTTTTTAAATTTATTATTAAATCATAGCTGTGTACATTAATGTGATCATGGGGCACCATATACTGGTTTTATATACCATTTGACATATTTTCATCACACTGGTTAACATAGCCTTCCTGGCATTTCCTTAGTTATTGTGTTTAGATATTTATAGTCTACATTTACTAAGTTTCACATGTACCCTTGTAAGATGCACTGTAGGTGTAATCCCACCAGTTACCCCCCCCACCCCTCCCTCCCCTCTCCCTTCCCTCCTTTCCCCCTTCCCCATATTCCTGGGTTATAACTGGGTTATAGCTTTCATACAAAAGCCATAAATTAGTTTCATAGTAGGGCTGAGTACATTGTTTAGGTACACAGATACCATTGTGTCACAAATGTCTACAGCATTCAGTACCGTCACAAGCTGTACGGGTTTGTAGCCTAGGAACAGCAGGTTGTACCGTATATCCAGATGGGTACTGGGCTATCCCATCTAGGTTCAGGGGCATGAAATTCTCTACGGATGGCATTTCTCAGAACATGTCCTCGTTGTTAAGGGACCTGTGATACATATGATTGCATTTGAGAAAAAATATGGTCATATCATAGGCGGAATTTAAAAAATCCTCTTTTCTTGATTTTAGCCAATGGTTTTCAACTGTTTACCAACAATGTCAGTGATTTTGGATGTTATTCTGGAAGCATTGCTTTCCCCTATTGTCTTAGATTACCTTAAACCTATTTCAGTTACAGCGATTATTTTATCTGATAGTGAAGTCAACTTCAGCTTTAAATGAGGTAAAATCATACACACAACATTTTACAGAGGAGCAGGATTTTAGAAATATAGTCTCGCTCTTAAATGTAGAAATTTGGCTTTTAAAAAAATCAGATGGATAGTAGACCACTTTCAGTTGTAGTGGTTCTGACAGTCCAGAATAAACATATTACCAAGTAAATATAGGGATACATAGACTTTAAAAAATTTGAGATGATGCATTCTTTGATAACAAACTTCTTGTGTAATTCTTTCCTATTATACTACATCAAATTGGCCGTGTTTTGAGGACTGATTTAACTGTTCTCTCTGTATATATATTACATATATATATGTAGCTGGAACTACAGGTGCTGACTGAAACTCCTAGCTGATTTTTCCATTCTTAGTAGAGATGGGGTGTCACTCTTGCTTAGGCTGGTCTTGAACTCCTGAGCACAAAGGATCCTGCCTCCTCACCCTCCCAGTGTACTAGACCCATAGGCCTGAGCCATCACGCCCAGCCTTCTGTGTTTTTTTATCTCTGCCAAATTTCTTTGAGGTTTTCTATATTGTATTATCTTGTTGGGCTGGCCCTACTTTAGGCTGGTAACACTACTGGAAAGTCTTTTGTGTTACCTGTGCTAATGATTTCCCTCATTCCTGTGTGATTCAGGTTAAGTGAAATATTCATTTTTTCTGTATTTTACATCTTTCCTAATTTTAGATTTAGTATCATATCTTTGATGTCAGTAATTATTTTGGAAGTTGAGACACTGAAACTAAATACATTCTAAGTCGTAAAGATTCTTGGGATACAAACAAATCATAGGGCTGCCAATGGAAAAGGCTTACATATTTTTTCTTTTTCTTTTCTTTCTTTCTTTTTTGGAGACAGACTCAAGCTGTTGCCCTGATAAAGTACTGTGACGTCATAGCTCACAGCAACTTCCAACTCAGGCTCAAGTGATCCTCTTGCTTCAGTTTTTCTAATTTTAGTAGAGATGAAGTTCTCACTTTTTGCTCAGGCTGGTCTTGAACTCATGAGCTCAAGCAATCCACCTGCCTTGGCCTCCCAGAGTGCTAGAATTACAGCATGAGCCACTGCTCCTGGCCAGGCTTACACATTTTTTCAACACGTATACACGGGGACAATCACAGAGTGATTTTGCCCCCTCTGGAAAAGGACTCTGAAGTTTGTAGACCACCCTGGCAAAGCAGGTTATGGGACTGGGCAGAAGAGTTCTGCCTAGGGGCACTAAAGGATTACCTAGGAGAATAAACGGATCTGGGAACAGATATTAACTCTTAAATAGTTCTGGGCAGAAAGGGTCTGCCCAGGTGTGGTTACTTCCTCAGTCTTTTGGGGAAGGAAACTAAAAAAACAAACAAACACAATTGTTCTCTCTGGGGAGTTTTCATCCTCTTTGGGAGGAGGTCAAAGAGACTGAGGGACTTTTGAATTCAGTCTGTCAAAGCACCATCATTTGGGCTATTGGTTTCTGAGTCACAAGGACAATAACAAAATATTTGTTGAGCACTCACCATGTATGTCTGGGCATTGTACTCTGTGCTGTGGTTGTATGTCAGGCATTTACCTAAACTAATTGGATCATGTGTAGTTTTGGGGTGGTGGGGTTAAAGGTTTCCTGTAGTTGGAGGTTGGTGAGAGCTATTCATGTCTTCCCTCTTGCTCTCTAGCTACTTAACCTTCTGCAAAGTGAGGATGATAATGGCTATTTTGTACGGTTTTGTGAGGATTAAATGGATTAACTTAACTTTGGAAGGGTACCTGTCACATAAGTAGTGTCTGCTTGCTATTTTTGTTATTCTTGTTAACAGTATTATTATGTGACTGCCATTACCTGGTAAAATTTTACAGTGTTAGCAAGACTCAGACCTAATTCCAACATAGGTAGATTTATTAAAGAGACAAAGATTAAAAAAAAAAAAAAAGTTATTTAACATGTGTTGTGGTCTTGATGATGTGGATACCTTCTTTGTCCTCGAGACTTCTCTTAACATCTTGCATTACATATCCTTTCAATATCCATAGAATGCAGCTAATCTCCTTTTAAGTAATGTAACAAAATCATCTAGTAAGAGCTGGACGCAGGACTGGCTCCTTTCCTAGCCCGAGGAAGTTCTAGGTATTAGCTCTTTATATTCACCAATCCTGCTCACAAAAGAATGGCAGTGCCTTTAAGGATACTGCTAACTAATACACACACCACACCACACCAGCTTTTTAACAATTCTAGAGCCACAGTGCTAATTAAGCAGAAGTTGCTCCCTCGGTCTAGACCCACAGGAACTGTATTAAAGGGCCGCAGCATTAGGAAGGTTGAGAACCACTGGCAGGGGTCCTCAAACTATGGCCAGCGGGCCACATGCAGTGGTGTGATTGTATTTGTTCCCGTTTTGTTTTTTTACTTCTAAATAAGATATGTGCAGTGCGCATAGGAATTTGTTCATAGTTTTTTTTTTAACTATAGTCTGGCCCTCCAACGGTCTGAGGCTGGACCCCTGTTTAAAAAGTTTGAGGACCCCTGGTTTGGATTTGTTTTTCACATGCTGACTAGCTTCCTTTGGTGTATGTTTTCCTGATTCTGTGCTCACGTGTGCCAGTGTACTGCCCCTGGGATACGGATTAAAACTAACCCACATTTTAATCTTCCTATATGAATTGTAGTATTTTAAAGTGAATTACAGACAATATGTTATCTAATTTAATCCTTATAGCAAGCCTGTGAAGCATATTTTGATCTTTCCCAGCTTCATAAGGAAGAAAACTGAGGCTTAGGATCTCACCAGGGTACCCACCCCACTTATCAAATGTCAAATCCATGATTCATCCAAAATCTATGTGACTTCCAAATCCAAGTTCTTAGTTATTCACATTAGAAGCAGTTTTTTAGCTGCAATTATGGCTGGTACTCTAAACACTGTTTGGCCAGTTAGGGAAAGACTAGTAATTGTTCAAAGCTGGTTTCCTCATTTTTGATGCTTCATACTTTGGGAAGGCAAAAAATTAAGGGGTTTAGAAGTTGGTGTCTCATACCCTTTCGAAATAAAATAAGAAGTGGAGAAGATAATAATGTTGTAATATTTGCTTATCCCTGTTGCTAATTAAAATAAGAAAAGTTGGGCACACATAGGTTACTGTGCATGTTTGTATATATGAAGTTAGGACATGGGGATTTCTGTGTTCATTGAGAGCTCCATCTGGAACAATGAAGTGATGTTGTACGTGCGTAGCTTGGCTAAAGAAAACCTCCGATGTACTTTTGGAACCATTACTTTGTACATTACATTAAAAATGATGGAGAAATGATCATGTAAAGCTTTTAAGGAGTAAGCTACAATTACACATAATCTCCTTTCATTCAGTATTAAAACTAGATTTATTTAACGCACTTTTTTGTTCCTTTCTAGAATGCCGTGTCCTGAAGTCGTCTTATTCTCGATCCTCAGCTGTTAAATATTCTGGATCCAAAAGCCCAGGGCTCTCTCGACGCAGCAAATCACCAGCTTCAGGTAGTTAATGGAAAAGGAATAGATGGTCATAGAAGGAACAGATCATTTTCCTTTAGTTTTTTTATTATTATTATTATTATTATTATTATGAACTAATTGTCTGTTCCCGGCTCTTGGGGAGCCAGGTTCCACAACAGCATGTAGGGAATATGGTTTTTTTAAACCAAAAAGTTGTCTGTGTCCCAGAGTATAATAATCCTTTCAAAAAAATCTATGTGTTTTTGTTCTGAGAATAGCCTGATGATTCTAGGGTCTTCCGGTATTTACTTATAAGCGTTTCACATTTTGACCACCGTATACTGCTATATGATTGTAGATACTTATTTTCTTAACATTAACTCTTACTGTTTCAAACACACCACATTCCACAGACACGCATTTACTTAACAGATTTCCCCTGGCCTTTCCTTCATTGAGCCACATAAGTGTAGCAGTCACTGTTGAGAAAGTAGTCAGACTTACCTGTAATTAAATTTCTTTCCAGTCTTAAGCCTATCAATGTGTCATACTTTTAACTTCTTTGGCATTTTTAAAAATTAAAAACATAAGTATTTCCATATATTGAATCTGTGGGTTTGGTTTTAGTAATTAAGAATATCATTTCCTATTAAGGAAAAAATCGTGAAAAACCATTATTTTGCAGGTGGGGAATCTAGAACGTGTGAAAGTATTATCAATGTAAACTTCCTCAAACATGGATCTTTACGAGAGGCCGAGTGTTTCGGGCGTTCTACTTTTCGCCCCTTCCCCTTCCGTAGCTAACCTCTTTCTTCAGGGCGGGTTGTTTTACTCTTCTTCTGTGTACACGTTTAGACCTGATGAATAACCACTCTCCTCACTGTCTCCTGCTTTGTGTATACTGCGTGTGCACAGTAAAGAGGGGTGGCCACTGCTCCAGTGCCTATTCTGCAGCCAGATCCCCAGGTGAGCCATGATTAGGATGGCTTTGTTGCTCTGCTGGGCTTTTGTTTTTGTCTTTTGCCACATTTCTGTTTCCTTTTGCTTCTTTTCCATGAATGTATTGGGCTTACTCCCGTGCACATCTGTGTGTGTGAAAAGCTTCGCAATGTGTAGGATGCTTCTGCCTCCTCTTTTTAGAGAACCAGTTGTCATTAGCAGATTGCCAAATGCATGTCGGTTATAGTTGGAAATACAGCACAATCAAAGAGGCACAGTACCTCAAGGGGTGCATCCTCTAGTTAATTTTGGAAAATCTTCTGTTACTGAAAAAGGCTAAAGTTTGGGGAGGAATAAAAAAATGGCCACAGAAGCAATGGTACTTTCTGTCCTCACCTCTCCTGCCCTGGGGTTAAGTGTGTGTGTGTGTTTAGAGGAATCGTTAAACTTAGAATTAAAGTACTTCATAATGGCATAGGCCGGAGCAGGAGTGGGAGGTGTTTCTTATACATACAAGGCGACAACGCTGCAATCTCGCTAGTTGTCAAATGATTATTTCCCTAAAGTTACAGGCTAAATACACACTTTCTAAAAATATGACAGTTAACAATGTATGTATTTTTAACTGAAGATATCTCTTCCATTCACCTGATTTTTAAATTTTATTATGTTCTTTTTTTTTTTTTTTTTTGAGACAGAGTCGCACTATGTCACTCTTGGTAGAGTCCTGTGGCGTCACAGGTCACAGCAACCTTAAACTCTTGGGCTTAAGCGATTCTCTTGCTTCAGCCTCCCTAGTAGCTGGGACTACAGGCACTTGCCACAATGTCTGCCCAGTGATTTGTTGTTGTTGTTGTCATTGTTGTGGTCGTCATTGTTTAGCAGACACTGTACATGTGGCCAGCACCCTAACTATGGAGCTACAGGCATCAAGCCTTTATTATGCTCTCTTAAAACTGGGAAACATAATATGAAATTTTCATAAATACACTCTCTTTGGCTAATCATATGGTAGATGTAGTTTTTGCCAAGTCCCTAGCTCTTATTTTTGGTGATATGTTTACGGACGCTTAGCATGGCAGGGAAATGATTAAGTAAAGGTAGGAAGAATGGTTCAAGAATCAAGAGTGAACAATTCAATTTTGTTCCCCTGAGGTCCAAAGAGGACAACTAATATATTGAACTAAAAGTTATTATAGTCACATTTCTTGTACAGGCCAACTGCTCCATAATATAGCCTAATAAATCCATGAACAATTCTTCTTAATGTGAATTTGGAATGCTTAGAAATTAAGAAAAATCATAGCATTGCAGTAACAAAATTTCCAACTAGTACATATGTGGATTTGAGTTAATAGAGTAGGCTCTAAGTTCATCAAGTAGAGATTGTGAGATTTTAAAATCTCATTGCAGAGAGCAACTGGTCTTCTTTACTGGAGATTCATTCAAAGTGTGTTCAGCATTTGCTATAGTTACAGAAAACTGAAAGCTGGAGTCAGCTGCTGGGACTTGGGTATGATTCTGAAGACAGTACCCTGTCTCTGATGTATTTTCTTTCTTTTGCCTACCACTAGGAAGGAGAGAGTTTTGTATAAAGCTACATTACCCAGAAGGAGTATTGTTTTTACAGATTGCTTTAGCAAATACCTGTTACCATTGGAAATATTCCTTAGGACTAATGAGAATTTCAAAGAGAGCTGGTAACTTTGTAAACATAATACTGTACTTTTCAATCTTGGGACAGAAGTACTTCTTTGAGTGAAGTCTTCTGGTTGACTAAATCCTTCAACAAAACATATAAAAATAGCTAATGATATGCAGTAAACACACAGATACTAAGCTGGGTAAGATAAGTGTGTAAGTGGATTCCATAGTTTGCGCCTTAAATGTTTGTTTCGAGTTATAGCTTGTGAATCTTTGTAGTCTGCCAAGATAAAAAGTGTTCGGAGAGAACGAACAAACAAAAAGCCCCCAAGTTTATTTCTTCCCTTGGAGTTGACAAGAGGGAGATAAAATTTTGGGAGAGAAAATCCAGGGCGTAGTAGTGGAGGCGTGAGGCGTGGCGCAGGTGCCAGCTGGCTGTCCGGGGGGTGGGGGTGGGTGGGAACCAGGTGGGGGGGCTGGGAGGGTGGGGGTGGGCACCACTTGCACTGTCCAGGGTCCCACCCAGACTCCCCAAACTGGAGAAATTTGCAAGTAAGTGAAATTAAGAGCTACTCATTACAAAACATTTTTTAGAACCTTTCAAATACTATCAAAAACTCACATGTGATTATTATCTCTTAAGGATGAGGGTTATTTGGGAGAAAATGCAGTAAAATGTAGTTACTGACAAGGTTTAAATTCCTGGCAGTTAATTTTGTTAAGAAACTATTTTTAGACCCAGGTGTTTCTTTAGGGAGACTGGTTTGCTACAGAGATTACCATCTGTAGGAGCTGATTTTTCTCCTTTATTTCTTTACCTGTCACCTTTCCAGGGAGTCTTTGGTATGAATATGGCATCAGAATACCAGTGAAAGCCAAAAGCTAATGGTCCTTATTGATTAGGACTGGTTACCTGTGCAGGTTGCTGTGTGGGATGGAGGGGGAAAAAAAGAAAAAGAAAAGTAGTCCCAGCTCACAGCAAACTTAAAGTGTGTTTTTATTTCTGAGACATAGTCTTACTCTATTACCTGGCCTAGAATGCCACGTCCTTGCTGTAACTCAACAACCTCAAACTCCGGGGCTCAAGCAATCCTGCCTCAACCTGCCGAGGAGCTGGGTCTACAGGCACCTGCCACAACCCATGGCTAATCTTTCTATTTTTAGTAGAGATGGGGTGGTCAGGCTGGTCTTGAGCTCCTGAGCTCAAGCAATTCTCTCATCTCAATAGTGTCAAGGTTACCAGGCGTGAGCCACTGCCCCCAGCCTGAATGGCAGTTTTCACCTACTTCGGGCAAAACCTTTGAAGACTAGTAGTAAAAGAGGTTACAAATGCCCTTTACAGGAGAAAAACATATACCAATACTAGAGTGAACTACCAGCTTTGTGAAATTACCATAGAAATGGATGCAAATGATCTGATTAGGAGTAAGCATAAGTCATTCTGAAGTAGTACATATACTACTATTCCATAATACAGAATCTGCAATTATCCTTCCCCTCTAACAAAAGTGGCCTTACTCTTTCTAGTATAGGATCTAAATCAAGCTTTCAACCAAAGAAGTGTGGAGAGGGTACACAGAAAACTACCAAGGTTTGCTAAGAAATGGGGAAGTTATGCTATAAAGAAAAGAAAAGGGAAGGATTGAAACATATGTAGTCTAGATGAAAAGAAAGTTGAAGAATATCTTTTATGGCTGTTAAGCAAATAAATAGGTATTATAAGGAAAAGTACTAATAATTTTCCCTTAAGAGCATACTTAGAACATGTGTTTGGAATATGGTGTAACTGATTTGGGAGAGCCATATGAATGTCTTGGTTATTCGTGTTGGTATACACCAAGATAGCGGATATTGGAGGTTATGAAATGGCCTTCACAGTAAACATTACAAATATGGCAGCTTTCATTTCTCTACCATTTTGGGCAGGCAGGATATATGGACAGTTTCTTGTTCATATCTCTAAATCCATGATGTCTTATATATTTGTTTATATCGCTGTTGGGAAATTACTATTGAAAATCTGGTTTCACTATTTGTCTGATTTTTTTTTTTTTTGTCTGTAATGCAATAAAACACATTATTTTTGCTTTTTGCTGACTTGCCACCTGCTTTGAGCTTAAATGAATTGAAGCTTTATTGGAGCTGCATTGTGCATGCACTATTTTCATACAATCTGGTTGTTGTAGGTCTTAATGACTGCTGTCTTTTTCTTGTCTTGTGATCAGTTAATGGAACTCCCAGCAGTCAACTTTCCACTCCTAAATCTACTAAATCCTCCAGTTCCTCGCCAACTAGCCCAGGAAGTTTCAGAGGATTAAAGGTATGAAATCGGATTTGTGGTATACCTGTGTAATTTTAGTTATTTTAGTTGCATAGTTTAGTAGTTTAATTTGGTGAGGGGCTAGGATGCAGTAACAAGTTAAAAAGGAAAGAGTAGGATTTGAAGCCAGGCAGACTTGGCTTTGAATCATGTGTCTGGGGGTAATTTTGTCCAGCTCAACTCCTGTGAGCTGAAGTGTCCTCACTTCTACAGTGGGAATACAGGGTTGTGGTTAGGGTTGAACATAATGTGGGAAAGCACAGTAAGTAGTAGTTTTCTAATTATTATCAAAATCATTTGTAATGTTAAAGCCTTAGAGAACATCGTGATTTTTAAAAAAATCTTATTTTGAATTATGGTTTTAATTTTGGTAACATAATTTGACTTTGTTAAAGTCTAAAATAGAGTGAAAAACTAGAATAATGTTTGTACCCACAAGTAGTAAAACAAGAAAAATATGTTCAGTTTTGATGGAGAACTTAGAAATAAACCTTAGGTGCTGACTGTGGTGTCCTCTTAGTATCAACAACATGATTAGCAGTTGGTTTAATAGACATTTACCTAATAAAGGAATGATAAGCAAAACCAAATTTGCAAAACTTTGATAAGTTTTCTTTTACATAGTAGTTCCCCCAAATTTAAATATACAAGAGAGAACTTGCCTGGTAAAATAGCAATAAATAATTAAAGATTGAAAGGGTTTTTTTTGTAGAAACAATCAGATTGTCTATATGGTAATATATTCTGTGAATACTGAAGCACACACTGTGCCATGTATGTGTATACATCAATTTAGTTCCCTTAGTGTGTTTAACTGTCATGAGATACATCATTGTTAGGAATGCATTCTCCAAAGTTGGTTGCCAAAAAACTTCAAATATAGTCCGAGAGGTTTTCTTTGCCTTGGGGACATTGAAGAATAATTTCTTTGGTGGACTGAATGGTCAGAGCCCCACCTTTGCATGAGTCAGGAACCTGCCGTGCCTGACATCCTGCTACCTCAGAACGGAGGTATGTGAGGTCTGTGGCTCCCTCACTTGTCAGAGAGTTCCTGTGCGATCTGCTTATCTTGCCCCAAGAATGTTGTGCGTACCTCAGAGTGAACTAGCATAATCCTTATATAAGTACCTGAAAAGAAAAAGAAAATTTTTCCCTGGAAAAGAGAGATTGTTTGTGTGTCTGTTTGCTCATGTACCTTGGTGGAATGTGGACTGAGACTGGTCATGGTTTGAGTGTACAGAGTTCATAGTTCTCACCTATCTCTGGATATTATTGGAAGTTCCTTATATATGGGCCATTACGAAAGTTTTGAGATTCACAAACATCAAAACCCGTAAAATCCTCGCACACGGAAACAAGTGAAGCCCCCTGTAGCAGTGATAAGCCAAGCAAGGTGGAGCTTGTGTGGGTGACTCAGAAAGGAGCTGGCGACTGTGGACCATACACAGTGGGTATCAGAACTTTTATAAGTTTAGAAACAAAAACAATGTAACCTAAACAGTTGTACATTTGTACCCTCATATTAATCTGAAATTAAAAAAAAATAAAATCCAAATTTAAAAAAAAGGACTTTAACACCACCAGGGCCAACAAAAACTTTTGTAAGTGACCTAAGTATTTATCAAAAGAACCAGGCATTTTTCTGGAGTACTAAATTGGCTTAGGTCAGTTTATAACATGATTTCAATGGAATTCTTAATTGTCAGTTCTAAGAAAAGTTACAAAAATTTAAAACATCCAATAAATTATTTATAGATTTTTCTTTCAAAGCCCCCCCCCCCCCGAATAGATTGAAGTATATTTTTTTGTTAAGATAACTTTCAAGAGAACTAAAATAAAAGTTACTTCACCTCTTTTCCAATTCTGGTGGTTTTATCATTTATTAAAGCAAAAGCGAGTGGCTCCTCATGCTGGTTACTGTTAACCTAGGAGAGCTCTCCAGTGAGCCCCACAGAGGTCACTTGTACTTCTCCCCCAGGTCACCACGGCCAGGGCTGTTTGAGGGCATCAGCGGAGGCTCCTTAGGCCCTGCTTACTCTGGGTCAAGGTCGCTTCCCCTTTTCATTTTACCCTTTTGTAACCTGTACTTCATCTTTCTTCCTAGATCTAAGCCCAGGATTCTCCTTTTCCGTTGTGGCCACTAGGTCAGTTGGTGCTGCTTATTAGCATTGAGACTCCAATTTAAGGACTGGACAGCAAACCATTTCAAGGAAGTACAGGCCGATGTTCTGTGCACACATGTGCCCCGTCACACATGCACACATGTAACCCCATCACACATGCACACATCCTCACATGAGCTCGTCTACATTTGTGGAGTGAAAAGTCAGGAATTTTTAAAACATGATAAGCACTTGTATTTACTTGAAAGTTAGGTAAAGTTGTTAGGCATACTAACAATTTTATGCTAGGTATATCTTTATTATTATAGTAGCCCCAGGATTTTGCACATAGTAAGCACTCAAGGATTATGTATTGATACCAATAGAGAGAAAGACAGATCATGCATTGATTAACAGAAATGTTGATTACTGGTCAAGATGGAGGATGAGATCTAAGTGAGATAAAGAGTAGTGCTCTTTCCACTGATACCCCTTCCTGCTCCACTGTGCTTAAGGCTTTGCTAATAGCTGTGAGACTTCCTCTAGGTTTTCTTCTTTTATTTGTAAAATAAAGATATTTGATTTAAACTCACTTTTAAAGTGCTAGGCATATATAGTAGAACCTCCACAATGGATCACCTCCCTACAGTGACCACCTGCCTAAGTGGACCTAATTTTCATAGACTAGACATGTGTCACACATAAGTGTCAGCACAGTAGGCCTGGTTCCTTCTGTGGCCACCTCTGCTTGCTGACCAGCTTGTTACAGTCCCTTAGGGGATCAACTTAACAGAGTTCAACTGTAGTGTTTCTAAGTTGCCAGAAAACTTATCCAAGAAGCTGTGAGGGGTCTCTTTCTCTTCCTTTTACTTTCAAACTGACACAGAATCACTGAATTTTACATTAAATATTAGTACCTAAAGGAGTCTCTGAATCAGCTTTTAGGCCACAATGCCAAACTACTGCCTATTCTCATGGGTTCTGCCTTGTGGTAATTTCTTCTCATTACAGTTCCCAGAATCTGTGGTATATGTTGTCACTGGGATGAAAACCTGCTTTTTAAATAATGCATCTTAGTCAAATTACTTTACTGTACCAAAGACCCTAATTTTGATGTCATTGTAAGGTATCGAATTATTTTTTCTGTTCAGCGACATTACAAAAGGAGAATTGCAATAATTACTGTGTGTGAGTGCTATGCTTTCTCTTCCCCTTCATTTAAAATAGCTTATTAAGGTCAATTAAGAGGGAATATCTGACGATGGAGGATTGTTTTTCATGGCCAGAAACTCTTTACCATGATTTGTCCTAGTTAGATGCTTTCATGCCTTGGAGTAGATAATCTTTTCCCAAAGAATCAGAGAATTGATAAAAGCAAGCAAAGAAGCCAGGACAGCATGTGCAAGAATTGATGACTCCAATTTGCCAGGATAGGGATTTTGGCATTGATGGTTTTTTACTGTGTGGGTTTTACTCACCAGAGAATTAAGCAAGGCTAAGTCAAAGGTAAGCAGAATTTGCTGTTCTGTTAACAATTCTTCCCCGATTTGTGCCCCTTTCTGGAACTTACATTTTGGTAGGGACGTTGAAAGAACTGAGAAGGAAAAGAGGATGACATGTATTAAGTTTGATCTTTGATCAGCGATTAGTGGCACTTTTGTTTACGTGTTGAAAAAATGTATACAAAATACCGAAGTATCCTTTCTCTGCAGAAAAAGTCCTCCTAGTTTTCTTAATACCCTTGTGAGGAAGACAACTCTGCTACCTTCATATACAGATGTGGAAGATCATGTTCTTTGAGGGACTGAATCAAAGCAAGTAGCAGAAGCAAAACTTCAAATCATGAATAATTTTTTACAGATGAGAGTTTAAAAAATTGGGCAGTGACCATGTAACTAAGGCCAAAGAAGAGTTTTTGTCGGCAGTTAGCTAAGACACAGAATGTGAAAAGTGGAAGTAGTCTCAGGTCTTTCAGTTTAGTCTTCATCTTACAGAAGAAGAAACTGAGGTTTAGAGCTGTGAAGTGACTTGCTCTCGTGGCTGGTGGAGTCTGGCCATGGCAGGGCCTCTGGCCTCTGTAGTCTGACTCTCCCCATCACTGGTGGGCCTGCTTCCAAGTGCTCCAGGAGGAACCTTGTGTGATTGTTATGGAGAAGCGGTGCTAGTCTTTGAGGAGGACCAGTGCAGGAGGATGGTTTGCTGCTGTGGACTTGGGTTTAGATTTGCACACATGCTCTGCATAGAAAAGTGGTGAGAGATTGGGAGAACGAGCAGGGCAGTGTGGGAAAAGATGGAGGGAATCCTGGTGTGGGGCAGAGGTTGGGTAGAGGGAGGTGGAAAGATAAGAAGAGGGCCCAGTGGCGTCTCTTCCTGGGAGCCTTGGGGGAAGAGCTTGCTAATCGCTATCTTTAAAAGTGAAACAGTCTACACTGTGCCCAGCATTTCTCCCTAACCTCATAGAACTTCACGAAATGATGAGGTTCACCATAAAGTTAGGGTTATTAGTTTAGCCCCACAGCAGGTACGGTGGCATAGCTGGGATTTGAAAGAAGACCTCGTGCTCATGAACACCCCCCAGCACCAAGAACACGGTGTGAAAGCAAGGCCAGCCCATAAACATATAATTTGAAACAACGTGGACCAAAAATTCACAAAATGACTTTCTAAAGGTCGTGGCCACCGGCAGGTCCCTGTTGGGCTCTTCCCTAGAACTTAGTCCCTAGCTAGGTTTTAGAACTTGGCTTTACTTTGCTTTAGAGGTAGGGAATCTGGCTTTCCTGAAGGGCAGGACCCCTCGGGGTGATGTTACTTAGGGAGGAGGCATTTCTGTGGGCCAGACACAGCCTCTTTCACCACAGTGGCACCAGGCTGCCTTTGCAGTCAGCACTGGGCAGGGTGGGCCCGGAGGCCAATTCATGCCAAGTTGTGCTCGGCCTGTGTTACAAGGGTGCATAGCTCCTCAGCACTAATGTTTATTTTCCTTTCTCCTTGAGTTTTCTGTAACCATTCCAATCTGTTCCAGTTAAGCTGGGGGTGGGTGGGAGGGGGGGAGACCAAGACAAAAGCCTTTCTTCTCCTTAGGCCAGAGTATTAAGGTGGAAACATGCCCCCTAGTGTGCAGCTACACAGCCAGCGTCCAGCAGAGCGGCCCAGAGCCCACTTTGTACCCCACCCCCTCCCCCATATGAAAGCAGATACAGCAGAGTATAGAGATTAAAACATGTGAAGTCAGAGTGCCTGGATTTGCTCTTGGCTTGGCCACTCACAAACTGTGTGCCTTTCAGCAAGGCACATACCCCTTATCTATGAAAAGGGGATTAATAGGACTGACTACGTGGGCTGTGGAGCTTAATTGAATAAATATAAAGAAAACATGTAGAACAGCCTTGTTATTCTCTTACTGTAAACCTTGGGGTTTCCAGATTCAGTTGTCACATGAAGGAAGTTTCACTTAAAAAAAAATTAATATGTGCAGTGTATATAAGAAGGAAAGAGAAGGTGAGGAAAGACAGATTCCAGGGTTTGAGAAAAGGCAGACTCCAGGGTTTATGACCTCTTCTTTCTTTTTTTTTTGGCAGTTTTTGGCCAGGGCTGGGTTTGAACCCACCACCTCCGGCATATGGGACTGGTGCCCTACTCCTTTGAGCCACAGGCACTGCCCAACCTCTTCTTTCTATTACCAACTTTTCCTCCCAACTCTATCCTTCATCTCTGCTTTCCTGCCCTGTCCACATAGTCTAATCCTTTTAGTCATCTCTAAATGATTCTGTTAGGAACAAATTGTCCTAAAACTTAGCACCTTACAACAACAGTAAGAATTTATTTTCTCACACAGTTCTCATGGGTCAAGAATTCAGGAGCTTAACTGGGTGGTTCTGGCTCAAGATCTCTTGTGAGGTTTCAGTCAAGGGGCATACCAGGGCTGTAGGGACCCACAGGCTTGACTGGGAATGGAGGAGCCACTTCCCAGGGATTTCATTCACGTTCTGGCTATTGGCAGGAGGCCTCAGTTACACCTTGTGGACCTCTGTATAGGTCGGCTTGAGTATTCTCAGAACACAGCAGCTGGCTTTCCCCAGAACCAAGTGATGAGAAAGAGAGTGCCATACACAAGTTCCCCTTTCTGTGACCTAGCCTTGGGAGCCAGACCCCATTATCATTTCCAGCTCAGTGTAGGAAGAAACTTTACAAGGGCATGGAAATCAGATGAGGCTCCTGGGAGCCATTTGGGAGTCTGGCAACCACACCAGTCTTCTTTTTGTTTTCATCTCTTTATCAGCCACCCAAAATTCCTGCCTTGGGCTGCCCTGCTCCTTCCTCCTGTCCTCCCCGTGCTTACAGTGTACCCTCCTTTCTGACGACCCCCAGTCTCTCCCTGTTTAATTTTATTGCTTTGTTCTCCTTCCAGTCCTTCTGTTTTCTGGACTGATCACCCTCTGCTTATTCTTAGTTTTCCTCCTCGAATCCTAAAGTCCCACTACTGCTGACATATTTTCTTCTGGTAATCCCTGTCTTTCTGATTTTTCATTTTCTCCTTGACCTCAGCCTAGAATCTTCTGTTTCCTCTGCATCCTTCGACCTAGCTGATAACTTTCCCTGCTGGAATATTTGCTATGCTTAAATCACAGGATTTTCTTTGGGACAGATAGGCAATAAAGAGTAGTAAATGTGTCATCAGCTGCCAGATGGATGAAGAAAGCATTTCCCTGAACTTTAATTCATCATCCACGTCCCAGTTGAAGACTTTTAAGGCGGTAGTAACTTAAGGCTTCAGAGTCACGAGCACATCTGTGGACACTGAGGGATAGAATGTCTCGTGTTTTGATGCTGAAGCGTGTGCCTGGAGGCTGTCTACTGTGAGCGTTCTTGTCAGTTGAAAGAAGGAAGAAAAAAGTACATTTGGAACCTTATCCAACATCTTGAGATTATAAACTGTCTGATGTGCTGATATTTTATCTGATGATGTCTCCTGGGTCTGCTGGTGGTGAAAGACTTTCCAGATTTGTGAAGTGTGATGAAAGGCTGGTAGTATCTCATCCTGATTGGCAGAGCTAAAATGTAACTCTTTGACCTTCTGAACTTGAACACTTCTTTTTAAAGGTGTGAAATGTAAATCCACGGTAGCTGCTGACCTTAGACATTTTTGCTTTTCTCTGGAGCTTTGGCTTTTCTTTTGTAATTAAAACTTCTTAATAATCTTCGATACCAGAAGACTGAGCACTTTTCATTACCCCAGAAACACACTGGGCGGTGACTCCACCTTTAAACATAACTGGTTTTAGTGGAGAGAAACAAAAACAAAAGGAAGGACTAAGTTCTGAAGACTTCAGTACCCTGAAGACTTCAGTACAAAACAAAGTACAACAGTGTATCTCAGACTCTGAGGACAGTGATTTGCACTTGTACAGTAAATTTGTGCAACTGGGGAGTAAATGGCTCATGTTTGTGGGGATGAAGGGAGAGTTTGCTAAGCACATCATTGTATAAAGAGGATTTATTTTAAGAATTTTACCTGAATATAAGTCATGCATGTGTTGCTCTTAAGTGGCCCTTATTCATGAGAAGTAGGTCAATAGAAATTCTTTTGGGGAGTACATCAGAGGTAACTGGATGGAGCGAAGGCTTCCAGAGTTTGTTGCAGTGGCCAACTGTGGTAGCCTCCATAGGCACCTGTCCCACCACCATGGAATCCTGAAATTAGTACAACCTCACAGTGAACTCTTGGAGGCAGTTTTAGCAAATAAGTATAGTCATTCCACATGTCTGTCAAAATCCAGTAAGCCAACACCTTGCTTGAAAGGCTCATTCAAGGAGATGTGGTGAGGTTCTATGCTGGAAGCTCTTGGTTTGACAGGCCATGTAGTCAACTCAGAAGAACAGCAAGGCAGAAGGCAGCAACTTTCATGTAGCTCTTTGGTAGACGGTCAGGCTGGCTGCTGGTTTAAACTTTATTCATGTGCAGGCAGTGAGTTCTTTTTACCACTATTAAATCATCCTTAAGTCTCATGTGCCACTAATCTTGCAAAATGAAACCAAGTCTAAGGTGTGGCTACAGGTAAGAGTACTTCATGTGCTACCAATCCAAAGGTGCTGCTGGTTTGGATTGTTTTGTTTTGTTCTGGTTTTTTGGAGACAGGGTCTGGCCATGTTTCCCAGACTAGTCTTAAACTTCTAGGCTCAAGCAATCCTCCTGTCTTAGCCTCCCTAGCAGCTGGGATTATAGGTGTGAACCACCCCAGCTTCAGATTATTTTTATATCTTATTACTCATACTGAAGTATTTCAGTTTTTCAGAAATTCAGTATAAAAGTAATAAATCTTCCTGTACCTAAATGCATTCCTAATTCAGCATTTGTAGTGATTTATACTGGCCTTCTTTCTAGTTAATGAAATTGTTTCCAGTGTTTAAAAAGCCCACAAAAATGAACAATGAAACAAATCTATTTACAAATGCTATTTAGAATACTGTTTTTTAAAGAATTTGCAGTACATTTTAGAAGTCATCTTTTTAAAGAACAAAAGTTCTTAAAATCTGAGGAAAACCTATGAATTTATTAATTTGTCTGTTGTGTGAATAAATTGCAAGAATGTTCCTATAGTTATGTCTGAAACATGTTCTAAATATACCACAGTGTATATTTTTATTAGTCTGGAATTGGGTGACACCCCTTGTTTGGTTTAATATCCTTGCAAGAATTCTCTCTTAATCTTAGAGGATAAGACAGTATGAAAACAGCTGAAAAACTCTTGAGTTCCGAACTCAGACCTGGAATTAATATTCTGATTCCACGTTTGCTATAGTGACTGAACCCATTGCAGAACCTCTGTGAGCTTTCATTTCTTTATAGATCAATGGAGATAATGTCTGATTCATTCAGTGTAAAGTACTCACTTCAGGACTTGGCACAAAGTAGGATTCAATAAAATATGGAGTATCTTCTTTCCTTTTTTTTTTTTTTTTTTTTTTTTCCTTCATTGGCACCAGTGTTTATTTCAGGCAGAAAGGCTCAAAGGCCTGGGTCTTCCCAGTAGGGTCCTGGGGCCTCCAGCTTCTTACTTGGCCTTTGGGTTACGGAACTTGAATCCAGCAAAGACAGCCTTGTCCCCAAGAGCTTCCTCAATCCTCATGAGTTGATTGTATTTGGCCAAACACTCTGAGCGGCATGGGGCGCCAGTCTTGATCTGTCCTGTGCAGAGCCCCACCACGAGGTCAGCAATGAATGTGTCCTCAGTCTCTCCAGAGCTGAGGGCTCACCATCACCCCCCAGCCATTAGACTGAGCCAGTTTGCAGGCCTGGATGGATTCGATCACTGAGCCAATCTGGTTGACTTTCAGCAGCAGGCAGTTGCAGGCCTTCTTCTCAACAGCCTGAGCAATCCTCTTGGGGTTAGTGGCTGTGAGGTCATCCCCCACGATCTGGATGTCCACCCCCGAAAGGAATGAGGTCCAAGTGGCCCAGTCATCCTGGTCAAAGGTGTCCTCAATAGAGACCACAGGATAGTTTTTGATGAAGCTCTTGTACAGCTCCCCCAGCTTCTCCCCAGTGATGTGCCGTGCAGGATCATCAGGTGACTTGAAGTCAAGATCGTACTTCCCATTGCGATAGAACTCAGATGCTGCCACATCCATACCA
>CAUYPK010064599.1:0-26108 GCA_963574355.1 Loris lydekkerianus
TGTTTGTGGGGCACTCCGAGCCATTCTCATGGGGTAGGAGACTCCCGTCTGCGTGGTGATGGATTTTGTACCTTTTGTTTGTATTCTTGGGGTTGCAGCTCGCCTCAGTGGGGTTGATGTGTGTTCTTCAACCTTCTCTCTTGGTGCAGCTCAAATCCACCAGATTACTTTCTAAATTTTTGTCCTTTAACTCTCCTTCTGCATGGGAGCCTCTGTGGAAAGCTGGCTTCAATCAGCCATCTTGTTCTGTTTCTGTTTTAATAACAGCTCTGTCATGGCTATAAAATTAGCTTCATCTAAGCATGACTTTGATGCCAATTGATGGAAAATGGGGGAGAAAAGAATAGTAGGATCCACAAAAAAAAAAAAAAAAAAAAAAAAAAAAAACAGAAAAGTAGGATCCAAAGGAAATTATTCCTACTTGGTCGTGTAATCATGCTATTAAAGAAGTTCAGCAAATACAAAATAAGCTCTGCTGATGTACCTGTAACAGTTCTAGTATATCTTTAAACATGCTGTTACTGAAGAGTAAAAAACTAAAGATTAGGGCGGCACCTGTGGCTCAAAGGAGTGGCTCAAAGGATGCTGGCCCCATATACTGGAGGTGGCGGGTTCAAACACAGCCCTGGCCAAAAAAAAAACTAAAGATTATTCAAAGACAAGCTGTCATTTTAAGTCCTGTTACCTTATCACAAAACCTCAGGACAATTTCAGGCTATGACTGTACTTTTTATTTAATAAGAAGGGACTGTCCTTAATCTAGTGAAGTTCTATGCAAGATAGAATTAGTAGGGAGGAATAAAATGCATACAGGAGTCTGAGGGTTGAGCATAGCTCAACTGATGTCTTTCTCCCTTTATATATGGATAACGGAGCCCTAGGAAGAAACAGTGAGTATCCCATCATATTTGCAAGTGGCTGAAGGAAAGCTCTATGATTCAGTTTAAAAGCAAGGTAACAACCATCATTGCAGACAAGGAATAAATATCTCACCACCACAATCTGCAGTGGTGTTGTGAATTAGACTGGCTGCAACCAATACTCACTACAAGTCAGAACATATGAGACATTTTCACTGGACCAGGCCATGGACTTTCTGCCTAAGTCATAACTAACATATCGTTATTCTGAGTAGTTTCAAAACTACTTTGTAGATAAGATGACCCCAGATGGATAAAGACATGTGGCTCATTGGTTGTTATGATTGTTGTTTTTATTCAACAGACTGGAACCAGACTACATATCAGCTTCCAGATCCCAAGAGTGACGAAAAAGCAGACATGATTTTACCAATTGTTCTGCACTATCTCTGCCCAGTGTATATTTCTTTCTTTGGCCTTGGTGCTGTTTCTGCTGCTGTTATGTCATCAGCAGATTCTTCCATCTTGTCAGCAAGTTCAATGTTTGCTCGGAACATCTACCAGCTTTCCTTCAGGCAAAATGTAAGAACAGTTATTTTTAGCTTGCATTCATTGTTGTTGCTGCTGCTGCTGTCATATATGTTTGTATATACACACAGTGTTGTGTATTTACTAACATTCTATGTTAAAGCCTGACCCTCCTTAGCTTAAGCATACGAGGTTAAATAACAATGAATTATTTATCTGCCTTAAGTGGATGTCATCTATACATGTCATCACTCATGTTAATAATGAAGGAAACAGATCAATATAACTATTTCCGAAGAGGTACAGTAGTAATTGATATAATTGAAACTTCTTTTCTATCTGATAAAAGAGTAATGAAACCTAAAATATCTCAGCAAAACTTTTTATTTATTTATTTATTTATTTATTTATTTATTTATTTTATTAAATCAAAGCTGTGTACATTAATGTGATCATGGGGCACCATACACTAGTTTCATAGACCATTCGACACTCAGCAAAACTTTTAATCTAATTAAATGCACTGGGAGACCGTAAAACCATGGTGGAAGCAGGAAATGGAAAGCTATTGTACACGTATCTGTGTAACATCTGGACTGCTCTTCACTTGAACTTCCAAATCCAAAATAGCCTCTCAATTCGATTTTCCTTATTGAATCAAGTTGTTGCAAAACAGCATGCTATTGTGTTCACTCACAACCAAGAGTCCCTTTCCACTTTCCTGCTTGATTATAGCTTTGCCTCTCTAGTCTTTTTAGGTCATAGTTAACAAAACGGTCCCAGTGACTTGTTTGTTTGTTTGAGTTTTTTGTGTTTGTTTAGTTTTTTATCAAGGGATCTCTTTAGACAAGCCCTTTTCAAGGGCACCAGAAGGTGGTTAGCCTTAAAGATGGTAGCACTCCCGTGAAGAGGAGAGGTAGGGATGGTCTGGGTTCTCTCTGGGGATGTACCTAAATACGTAAAATTAGTGAAATCCTCCCTTATTTTACTAGCCTCTATGATACCACATTAGCTCAGCCTTCCTCACCCTCCCCTGGAGCACTCAGAGAAAGGCTCAGGTGTGCTGTGCTTCACACTAAGGCACACAGAAAACCCTTCCAAAGGTCCACCTACAAAGCCACCTAGATTTTTTTTGCTTCAGGTGCCTTCATTTAGGTTAGATTTGCCCACTGATTGAGCCATTTGAACCAGGGGAATGCTTTAGACCAGTTTTAAAGTCCAAAGTGTACTTCATCCTTGGCCTACAGGAGCCAACACATTGTGTGGAAAACTGACCTTGTGGCAATTTCTTCTAGGCATCTGACAGAGAAATTGTTTGGGTGATGCGGATCACAGTGCTTGTGTTTGGAGCATCTGCGACAGCCATGGCCTTGCTGACCAAAACTGTGTATGGTCTGTGGTACCTCAGCTCCGACCTTGTGTACATCATCATCTTCCCCCAGCTGCTGTGCGTGCTATTTGTCAAGGGGACCAACACCTATGGGGCCATGGCAGGCTATGTTTCTGGCCTTTTCCTGAGAATTACTGGAGGGGAGCCATACCTGTCCCTGCAGCCCCTGATCTTCTACCCTGGATACTACCCTGATAAGAACGGTATCTATAACCAGAGATTCCCGTTTAAAACTCTCGCCATGGTGACCTCATTCCTAGCCAACATTTGCATCTCTTATCTAGCTAAATACCTGTTTGAAAGCGGAAGGTTGCCACCCAAATTAGATGTATTCGATGCTGTTGTTGCAAGACACAGTGAAGAAAACATGGATAAGACAATCCTGGTCAGAAATGAAAATATTAAGTTAGATGAACTTGCACCTGTGAAGCCTCGACAGAGCATAACTCTGAGCTCCACTTTCACCAACAAAGAGGCCTTGCTTGACATCGATTCCAGTCCAGAAGGGTCTGGGACTGAAGATAATCTGCAATGACCCCATCTCAGTCAGATGCTGCTTTCTCAGAGCACTGTAATAGGGTAGTCCTGGAAAGATGGTTTGCAACTTACAAAAATATATTAAAAGTATAAACAATGGTCAGAAGGACAAAAATCCATATAAAGTCCAACTATAAAAATACAAACCAGTCTAAAAGGAAGCACCTATGAAAGCAACAATACCTTTTCTCATCCATAATAGATGTTGATCCTAGATAGTTTCATTAGGAATAAAACTGAATGAAGCCCCACTCAGAGAACAGAGGGCCAAACGGAGTATTTATCTTTATTACAAAAAAGAAAGATATGAAAGAGCTTAACACAAAAGTCTTGATAGAAACATGGTTTGCTAATGCAGTGGTGAGTCTAGTTTGATTAGTGCACTGAAGCTCTGAGAATAACTCACCGTCACTCCAAAGAATGGTGCAATGAATTAACCAGCTGATTATTCTTCTTTTATGTTCTGAGCTACAACATTTGCTGAATATATAATCCGTTATTCTTTTAGTCATGGCATATAATATTATGAGCCAAGGCAAAACAAACACACAAGAAATACTGTATACTGGCATCGCTTTCTGTGCAAGGTTATAGGAAAATGGAGCCAATCTTTGTTAAGGAGCATCAGACCACTTGTTTATGTCTCTAACAACTGTATGCATAGAGGGTAGTAGCTGGAGCATAGAAAAATCATTGGGCAACCTTCAAGCAATAAATAAGGCAGAAATAAATAATTTTGTTATTTATTCACTATTTATTTTTTATCAAATAAGAAATAATTAAGCAGAAATAGGAGAAACAGTGAAATTTTATTTTCATCTGAAGTATTTAAAGTTTTGCCTCATGTTAAAAAAGTAATATCTCTATCTGTTTTTAAATTAATATTATAAATGATATTGAGCCTTTAATGAGAGACAAAAGGATAAATTAGCATGTATTTCATGGAATATTTATTACCAGGGACGCTCCCATGTCACCCCCTGACGGTAATAAAATTTAAAAACAAAAACAAAAAAACACTCATGTTTGGAAATGTATTAACGGGGATGATTTACCATGAAGGGATCTACTCTGTGGCACTTTTTCACTTATGTTAGCTTTAGGGACTGGACAAATCACCATTATGAAAAGTGTATAGTGAATTTTAAAATATGGAAGAAAGAAGAAAGTAAAAATAAGTTCTAAAGGAAAGAAGCCATCAATTGTAGCATCTGATGTCTACATAACTTTTATTATATTGGTCAGTAAATATTATTTTGCTCTTTTTCTGGAGTTAAAAAATATATTTGTATATGTAATGGTTTGTATTTAATACAGCATTTCAAATGCTCTCCCACCAGTCACACATCATAGACAACAGGAGCTGGGTCTACAAAAGCAAAGTGTATGGACAAGCTGAAGATCATTTGGAATTTAATCTACTAAAGAAAGCCAGTCTGAATTGTCAAAGCTAAAGCGATTTTTCCAGAAATTTTTTTTTTTTTTATATTCTAACTCAATTTTTCAGAATTAAATATAAAAGATATATTTTGACTTTTTCATAAGCTTTAATTGCTGTCTCAAAGCATCAAATATTTCCTCCATGAAATTGTTTTTAAAAACTACCCACAAATTAAAATTTCAGGGTAGTTTTTAAAAGATGAAACTACATAATTTTGCATGTTTTAATGTCTCCTATGTTGCATACTTCATCAAAACATGACAGTGCATGTTTCATTTCATTCGAAATCTTTACCTTATGTCATTTACACCTAAATAAAAAAATAATTCTGTTTAGTCACCTGGTTTGCCCAGAATCTATTCAGTGCCCTGTGGAGTACTTGGAAAGAGTATATTTTTGGAAGCAGTAACAATGAGAGTCTCAGATTCTCAGAGATGGATTGAGAAAAGAGCCAGGTACAGAAAATTCATTAAAGAAACACCACAGAGATCAAAACCTTTGACAAGTGAAAGTTACTAATTAATAGAGACTAAGGTTCCCAGGAAACAGGATGTTTCAGGTGCACCCTGCAATCCAGCACCCTTCTTGAATGACGACTTTCCTCTGTTCCATCAGCATAAGCTTTTGTTTCAACCTGTTGAACCACTGTGCATTATGAAACACATCACTCGTACTACAATAGACTACAAGAGGAAGGATCATTTCTTTACAGATACTGTATTTTACGATTGTGGTGGGCAACAATTGTCCAAAGAAACCACCCTTAAATCCAATGAAAAAGAATAAGTATTAATAGTAAACATTTCTTCCATTACATTCATTTTCTAACAAGAGATACGGGGAAAAAAGTTTGCCCTGTCCAAAATATTACAACTAGACAACATAAATAATTCTACCTACTTTCAAATGAAATATATTAAAAATGAGTTTATTATTAAATCCACAAGTAAATGTGCTATTAGCAAGATGATTTAAAAAAAAAAAATTTAGATCAAAAGGAATGAAACAATGATCACAAGGTTTTATTTATGGAAATTTACATCTGTGTGTAAAGTTTCCCCCAATTTCCAAGGAAGACATCCAGCTGTGAAATGGAGAAGAGGATGCTTTATGTCCATCACCAGCTCTTTTTGACATCGTGAGTAATGCAGCCGGCTTTGTATCCAGCTTCACCCAGTCAAACTGATTTCCCAAACCTATCCTCAGTTAAAATAAAACAACAGAAACATAGACAGTGGCTATATTAATCATGGGAGGAAATATCTGTGGATAAAGCATTAAAATAAAACATTTTATTTTCATACTTTTAATGTAATTGTAACATGTTTCTTGGGTAATTTAAATGTTTTTTGTTCTCATAGATTATTCAAAACATCAAGCATGTAGCTGGACTGCAACACAAAGCTTTCAAACACTCAGTGTCAAAATCCGACTTCATTACTACACTTATTAGTGATGAATTTTTATGTGAATATTTAATGAATGTAAGTTTGAAATAGTGACTCTAATATAAAAGTTATTGGCTTTTTTATTTGGAAATGATTAATTGCCATTATATTTTAAACATAAATTATGAATTTTCATGTTTTAGCCTCCATGAAAGTTTACTCTGGTATAATGTATATATAACATTGTGAGTTTGCTATAGCGGATAATTTATTGTCAGTTTGTTACTGAACAGACAGACGCATATAGGGGTTCTAAAACATATATTTTTGTCTGTCAAAATATTATATAAAATTATGCTTAAAAGAAGTAGATTTGCAACTATATGTGTAAATGTTTTAAATGTAATGGTATTGTATTAAATTGTGCTGGTGCAATTTAGGATATCATTGTCTAGGTCTGGCTTTTTGGGGCCCTTCCTTAAAATAAATATATATGGTGCTTCAAGGGAATTATGCAATGAAATCAAAATAAACCATCTCATTACTGGAGGATATGCAAATGCCCAGCAGAAATGTTACATTTTGCATAACTCTTGGGGAAATGTATAAGACCATATTTCAAAAGAAAATGTAAATTATTTGTCTTGGAAAAGATGTCCTACCACCATACACCGGCCTTTTATGAATCAAAGAAATTAATAGACATAATATGCGTTCCATTAAGTCTCACAGTCTACAGATGGAGCTAGCTGAGCAGCCCACTATTCATTAGCATGAGGAAGATCTACAAAACTAAATAGCTGTCTGCTGGTCGGGTCGTTGATTTCAGACATGCAGCCAGTCACTACGTGACAAACTGGGTCTCATTTATGCCCTGCTTCTCTTTCCTAATTCTCTCAAAGTATCTTTAAAGATGTAATTATATACACTCTCAGAAGAATTTTGGCTTTTCACACCTTAATCATAATAAACATCAATGCCTTTGGATGTCTGTAGGGTGGAGAGCCCTGGAATAAGTGTAAGGAAGAAGGAAGGTGAGCATGAGAGTTGAGGGCAAGGAAATGCCACACTGATAGACACACTTGGGAGAGCATGCATTTCTGATTTATCACAAACACCACATAGATTCCATAGAGAAATTATTAGGAGCTAGAAAAGGGAAGGTAGAATATAATGGAGCCTGTGTATGTTACCTTTGTTGTAACCATTCTATGCAGAGAATTTGAGTTTGATCATTAGCATTTCTGTAGGAAAGACACTCTCAAGAGAGATACAGGGAGCTACAGAGTAATGGTGATAATTTTGTCTACATTTTCAGTACAATCACCTGAAACAGTAAAAACAGTTGTACTGCTTAAATTCTCTACAATCAGAGTATATGGTAATTCCATTTTTATTTTTAATTGGAAAACTAAGGCTACTTATTTAAAAGACTGCATTATGTATTTTGGACCCAAACTGCCATGCTGATTTATCAGTTAAAAGCAAGAATAAGACTAAAAGCCCAGTGATAAAATTTAGAGTAGTGTGGATCATTGAAAGAAATAACTGCAGACAGACCCTGAGAGTGAGGCAGAGGCAGTTGAGGGGGGAAGAATGGACCAAGGACTTACTAGCTTTGGGTCCTGAGAGAACTGCTGAAACCTCTAGATCTGTTTTATCTGTGTGCCTTCTGACTCATGTCTCGTATCTCTAGACCCTTAATAGGAAACTGTTCAAAGAATGCAAGCATAGCTTGGTAGACAGTAGTTAAGAGGTGGTCTGCAATAGATGCATGGCTTCAGATAGCCACTGGGCTTCAAATTGAGGGTCTGGAGAGCTGTGCGGTCTTAGCAAGCCATTTAACCTCTATAGGCCTCCGCAGCCTAGATGGGTATGGTATTTACCTGTTATCAGTAAATTATACAATGTCCGCAAGGTTGCCTGGAAGAACACACGTAAAAGGCATAGAGATATGGAACTGTAAACAGACCTCCAACTGGGGAAATTGTGACAAAATATATTAATATCTATTTGTGAAATCATTTAGACTTTTAATCTTGTCTTGTATTCAAATGAGTATCAGAATGAGTTCTACCTTAGGAATGAAGAAGAGTTATGCTTTAAAATACATTGAGCTATACAGATCATTTTGCATTTCTTTTCCAGGACATAGCAGAATTTTCATGCCACGCCCCATGCACCTAAATTATGCCCCATGTATGACCATCAATTTAACAAGGAGTGATGAAATCCATAGTAAAAAGTTTACCTCCTTATTTGTATTAGAATTTCCAGGCTCTATCACTTTATGCTGAGAGTAAGGAATATAAAGGGGAAAGTCCGTGATAGATTTTTATGCTTGGAAAAGTCAGTGAAAATTATATTTAGTTGGATCACATGATTCAAACAATTCCTAAAGAGATAATAACAACAATAGGATATTGAAAAGGTAAATTTTTAAAAATTTGAAAACCACCCAAAGTTGGGCTTCAAAGCTCACAAATGTGTGTGTTGGGGCTGGGATAACTGCTGAGGGACACCAATAAAGATTAACATGAATTTGTAAACATTGAGGGCAAGGAAGTATTGCAAACCACATTACTCTATATAGGTTAAAATGTCCCAGGCATAGATGGCCACAGGCACAAAATGTGAGCTATTACTTAAGTGCAGGGAGCCATCTGGGTTGAATCCACACAAAGCAATTGCAGCCCCAAACACATTTGTTCATGTTCACAGAGCCTGAATACACACAATGGTTCCCCCATGTTCCAGTTTCTGTTAATAATCATTAAGTCCAAATTTAGCCTTGAGAAAAGAAAAAAAAATCTAACGTACATAGGATTCTATTTTACAAACACTTCCATTTTATTTTAGTTTAGTTTTAATCATAAAATTTCTATTCAATAGCAACAATAAATATTTCCCACATTTCATTTCTTAGAGAGAACTACAAAGTCTCAGAAAAAAAGTTTTGAAAACTAAAGATTAAAAAATAATATAAAATAAAAACACCTGATTATTTCCCTGGACACATTTGGTTCAGCCTCCTATTCATGTCGGGCCACATCTATGGTGCATATTTTTATCTATAATAAAATAAAAAATAAAAAAAAAGTAATGCAAAAAAAAAAAAAAACCTTATATCTATTATCTACAAAATATTTAGAAAGGTGGGTAAAAAATATCCTAAAAATCATTTTGGTTCAGTCTACCTCCTAATTTAAAAAAGAAATAAAGAGGTTTTATACAATAATACCTACAGTAAAAGCAAGATTTCAAGATTCCCATAGATGGCCCATTGCAGTCTACTGTAGAGATTCTGCTTTCTTCCTGAACCTTGGTGTTAGGAGACATCGCCTTCAGGCCTGGTTTTCCTCCTGTTTCATTTTGGAATTAACCGACTTTTCTTGATCTCAAATCATTTTCTGTAAATGATATAAACTTCTACAAACTATATTTAAGGCCTCTCTCTGGCTTGACACCCAACAACTATGTTGGCTTTCATCTCCTACGTACCAGACCAGACATAGTTCCTAACTCATACTGGAATCATCAGAATTATTCCAAGATCTCAAATTTAGTCATTCCTGTGACTTGAAATTTCCCACCTTCTCCTTCATCACCTTTGCAGCTGGTAATTAATCCCATGATACCACCTTCCCTAGGTATCTCTCTCTTTTCTCCTCTTAGGACACAGGGAGAGAGGTGGTCAATATATATATATACATATTTTTTTTTTCAGATTAATATGAAACTACAAACGATTAGGTTACATTGCTTGCCTTTCTTAGGTAAAGTTCATTTCAAGTTGTAGTAGAGCCCTTCACCTAGGGAACGTGCACCCTTACATGGTGCACATTAGGTGAAAGGTGACCAATCCCCTAACATCCTCCCAATCCTCTCTTCTCTACTTGAATTTAATTGTGTTTTTCTCTGGTGTGGGTGTGTAGTTGTTTATATATTGGTTTCATATTAGTATTGTGTACATTGGATACTTGCTTTTCTGTTCTTACAATACTTAGCAGAATATGCTTCAATTCCATCCAGGTAAATACAAAAGATCCTTCTTTTTACGGCTGAATAGTATTCCATGATATACATATACCACATTTTATTAATCCATTCATGGGTTAGTGGGCACTTGGGTTGATTCCACATCTTGGTGGTTGTGAATTGAGCTGCAATAAACATTCTAGTTCGAATGTCCTTATGGTAAAATTATTTTTTTCCTTCGGGGTAGATACTTGGAAATGGGATTGTGGCATCATATAGTATGAAGCAATATTTTTTTACAAGGAAAATAATACTAATTCACCCCCTCCATACCCATTATTTTTCCTTCAGAGATGGTCCATTTGTGTCTGTTTGTACATTCAGCTTATCTTAATAACAACATACAATTAGGTCTTCTATAAATATACCCTCCACTTTATACAGTTAGTTGGCAAAAAATGTAAGGTAAAAAACAAATCTAGCTTATCCAACAGGTACCCCTTGTACTCACTGGCCTATCGTAGTAGTCTGTAGAATATCTGTCTCCCACCTTATGTGGAACTATCTAAACCTTTGACAAATTGGGTTATTTTCTATGTGAGTTTTATCCAATCTGTTATGTGCCATTCTAGGAACTGAAAATACACAAATTAAAAAAAAAGTCAAGTTCCTTATTCTCTTGTTACATCCTAGTTAGGAGCAGGAACGTGGGCTGAGAAAGAGATGATAAAATGTTAGTTATAGGGAATTATTGTTACTAATGAAGAAAATAAGTGGGGTCTCATGGCCAGGGCAGGGAGGGGTAGAAGTTTAATTTAGGGGAACAGAGAAAGCTTCTAAGAAGAACTGAGTTGGAAATGCAACTTGGACGGTGGAGCAGGAAGAGTCACACAGTCTGGGAGGGCCAGGAAGCAGAATGCATGGCTGCTCCAGGAGACAGAACAGAGAGTCACTTCCCAACCACTGTTCTTGCAACTGGTCCACCAACTATAGTTGGTGACCCCTGAATTCTGAGTAGATGTGTCTTCAACCAAGCTTTCTTACAATAGTTACAGCTGCCACACCTTATGCTTATAATCTGCATACAAGCATCCTCCGGGTTCCCCCTTTTCTTCCTCTCTCTTCAGTCCTTTGGTCTTAATTTAGATGCCTGGAGTAAATTCAAATCTCAGGAGGAAAAATTTGAGAAAATGCATTATGAAATTATAGGAATGGGTATGGGGGGAGAAAATGGAAGCAGAGTACTGCTAGGAAACAATTGTAAAATGAAGAGACAGGGAGCCAGGTCAGAACGAGGGCAGGGACGGTGAGTCTATAAAGAACCCACTGGTTCAGGAAACACCCAGCAGTGTCTCTAGAGGATTTAGGCTGTAGATCCAAAGATTTACCCCTCTTCAAGCTGGAAGGAACCACTTTGAGGAAAAGTTATTAACCTGCTTTTCTATATGCTCAGTTTGAAGGGTTTAAGCAATTTCTAGGTGGTAGACTCTAGGAATCATTAGAAAATGTAGTTCCCGGGCTCGAAGCTATTGTAGATGAAATTCACCTTCATGGAGTAAGTCCTTAACCTACAATACTGGATCTCAGGTTCTCAGTCCTGAGTATATATTAGTAACAGCTGGGAACCTTTTGAACCATATTGGGTTTATCCTGGTCCAATTTACTAAGAATATCTGGAAGTAGAGCCTAGCATCTATATTTTTCAAAAAGTTCTCAGATTACTCTAATTTATAGCCAGGGTTCAGAATAACTATCTAGACTCTGTATCACTGGGAGATAAGGAAGTACTGGTGCATAATCACAAATCTGATGCCTAGATTGCAAATAAAAGTGTAGCTTCCTATTTCTATGCTTGTCCCAAAGATGAATTCTCAAAATTAGAGGAGTCATCTAGCAAAGAAAATAGATACTAAGCAAAGAATTGTAAGGGTGAGGAGTGCTGCCAATAGGAGCGTGGGGGGCATGTGCTTATAAAGTTGAACAAGTCCAATCTGTGGATGCAGGAAAGGAAGCCCTCAACTGCTTAACACATTCAAGTGATAAAATGCCATTCTTATCATCAGGGCACATCAGCCTAATGCTCAGATTGTTTCTAAATACCATTTCCCACTAGAGGAAATCAGGACTTCTTGGGGGGGAAAGGCTGTGATTCCAGTCTATGGCAAGAAATATCAAACAGAGCCTGCAACATCTTCTCATGCTAGATAGCAAAGAAATACCGTTGAGGGCATGTCAAAAGACATCTAAGCCAGCAGGTGGGCTCTCTGTCCTTTGAGAGCGTCTCCCACCTGCCACTTGGCAGCCAGGCTTTTCCCAAGGGAGCCAGAGAAATGCATTATGTCCCAATGGATGACACTCTTAGATCAAGAGCTTCAGACCCCATGGGCCTGGCATCTCCTACCCCCCACTTAGCAACACTCCAAGATCACATGTAGCAAGATTCCAGCTGTACCAGTTAGTTAAAGCAAAAAAGCAACTAAAAAATAAATTGTCATTGGATCCAAAGCCCATAGGAGGTGTCCAGGGCCTAAACTATAAACTCCCAAAGGTGACTCCCTGGTAAAACAGACCAAAGTAAAACCCAGAGGCTACAAACATACTACTCAAAATGTCCAAAATAAAAGAAAAATTGTCATATCAAGAACCAAGAAATTCACAAGTTCTGACTAACAGAATCCAAATAGCAAATGCAAATATTTGGGGAACAAAAGAAAAGCATTAGAAAACATCTGCAAAGAAATAGAAGAACCAAATGAGCATTATTGAACTAAAAATTATAATAACCAAAATTTTAAAAAACTTGATGAATTCAATAGTAGAATAAATGTAACAGAGAAAAGAATCAGTGACCGTGAAGACAAAACAATAGAAATTACTAAAACTACATAACAGTGAGAAAACAGACAAAGAAATGACCAGAGGATCAGAAAGCCACAGGAAATAACAAAAGATGTGCCCTTCCTATTCCTGGAACCTGGAAAGAGAGGAGGAAAAGAGTGGGTTGAAAAAGTATACAAAGAAATAATGACTGGAAATGTCCTAAATGTGTCAAATGATACAAATGTAAAGTTTCAAGAAGCTAAACAAATTCCCAACAGATTAAGCCCCAAGAAACTCATGCTAAGTCTTAACATGATTAAACTTCTGAAAACAGAAGACACAAGAATGTTCTGAGCACAGCCAGAGGAGAGAAGTGGTGCACTCCCTACAGGGAACTCCAATTCAAGTAACAGTTGTTTTCTCATCTGAAAGCCTAGAGGCCAGAGGAAAAGGACTCAATATATTTCAAGTGCTTGGGGAAAAAAATGTCAACTATGAGCTTTATACAGGGTGAAAAAAAATCACTTACGAATGAAGAGGAAAATAAAAACATTTTCAAATGAAGGATTGTTTGTTTGAGTGTTGAAGCAAAACTTGTAACACTGTCTGATGCAGTTTCCACTATGTGGAGAAAAGGGCAAAGGGACCAAAAGGAAGTTTTCTATACTTCACTGTAAGTAGTGAAACATCAACACCTGTACACAGGGATGAGCTGCGTGTGTCTATTCTAACACTTAGAACCCCAATTAGAAAACTATATAAATTGGTATCCTCAAAACCACAATGAATAAATCAAAATACAACTCTAAAAGTGTTCAAGTAATCCGTAGGAAAAAGAATACAGGCACAAAAACAGTTACCATATATACTCGAGTATAAGCCAATCTTTTTCCGGCACAAATACCCGAACTCGGCACAAATTTTGTGCCGGAAAAAACTCGGCTTATACTCGAGTATATACGGTAAAACAGTCTTGACAAAGAACCACATGGAGGAATCACTGGTGAGAAACTCACAAGGGATCTGCTCTGGGTCTTGAGTGGTTGGGGGAGGGGTTTACACAAGTCTGCACTTCAGACATAATTGCGTATTTCTATGGGCAGACAAAACTTCCCTGGACAAGATTCCTTTGTGAAACCTGGTTTCCTGAGACTGCACAAACCATCTGAATTAGCTCTATTGACATTTTTCTAGTTATTTGATCTGATCTAAAAGTGTAATAAACCTGCTCATCTTCCTGAGAATGATGGATGGGGCAGCCCAGACTGGGCCCTAGTTTGTACCTAAGGATATGAGGGAGACTGGAGTGGTATCTTCTTACCTGTTTATATTTCAGGAGGAATAAAGGCCCAGAATTCTAAAGCCTAGAGAGGTCATAAAAGGCACATAGTGATATCTGAATTTCAGAGAGTTTTCATTTAAGCACCAAAAGGATTGAAATTAGGACCCACACCCATTACCTCTCCTAGAAAACTCAGTGGGTAAAAGGAATACCTCCTTCCCCTCTGCAAGCAAAGAACAACATTTTTCCTCACCCCTCCTCTACAGACTGTCCAGTGCACAGGAACACTGGATCTCTAACTCTGTACCTTTCTGTGAGTCAACTCCTTTGATTGCTACCCAGTCTTGCAGCTTTTTACAAGAATTGTGTCTTTTGCTTTCTGACAGTTGAGCCATCTCCACCTGGACATCTTGACCACAATGTTGATAGAAAGATAAACAGTAAAGGCCTTCTGATGAGGTCTCTGATGGAAACGAGGAACAGGTATAGAAACAAGAGGAAAGGCCATTCTTACAAAGTGGCAGAAACTTGGCTGAACTCTCCATGCCCTAGGACTTGGGCCAATTTCCTGCCTCAGTGCATCTGGTTATCAGCGAGCCTTTGCTACCTACAAAGGGAATCATGGAATCATGAATCACCTGCTTAGACCTACAAAAGGAATCATAACTAAATATTTCAGTGGTGCCAGTGACATCATAACATATTCTGTATGGTTTCAATCCTCTGAACCTTGTCATTAAACACCATCTGATGCCTTCCCAGCATTACTTGGATCCACTCTAACAAGCCTGCTTCGCAGAGCATTTTATTCCCTTCCTCTGCTGTCTAATATGGCAATTCTGAGCCACAATTTGTTCATGTTTCTAGCAGCCATCGCGGGAGTGAGTTCACATTGTCCAGGTTGTGTCCCCATCAGAAACCTTCCACCCTGGAAGCAGCATAAGGACAGAGCAGCTGCAATACCAGCCAGCCATTGTCATCAGCTTCTCCAGTGCTGACATGGCGTCACTCCGTGAATTTTCCATTTTTTTCACTCTGCTTTCTTTTTAATTGTATATTTCATCTTTAAATCAGTAGTTTTCTCTCACATTTTGTAGTTAAAAGTAGCCATGCAACAACCTGTATGCTTTGCTGCTTAGATATTTCTTTTGCTGTATATTCTAGTTTATTACTTAAGTTCTGCATTCCATAAAAGTCTAGGGTAAGGATAGTTCAGCTAAGGTCCCCGCCACTTTGTGACAAGAATGGCCTGTCCTCTGTTTCTAATACCTTACTCCTCCTTTCCACCAGACACCTCATCACAAAGCCTTCATTGTTTATATTTCTAAAAGCATTGTGGTTAAGACCACTTAAGTCATCTCTAAAAAGATTCACACTTTCATTACAGTTCATGGCAATGCGAGATTTTTAAAGCTTTTGTTTCCAGATTCTTCCAATCTCTACACATTGCCCAATCCCAAAACTGCTTCAATGGCTTCAAAATATTTGTTACAGAAACAGCCCCATTTGTCAGTGAGAATTTCCTGCCTTGGTGCATGCTCTGCTGCTATAACAGAATACCACAACTTGGGTAATTTATTTAAAAAGTTTGTGCAGTGCATGGTTCTGGAGGCTGGGAAGTGTAAGAGCATGGTGCCAGCATCTAGGGAGGATCATGTGGAAGGCAGGAGGCTGGAGTGAGCACACAAAGCAGAGAGAGACACCAGAGCTAGACTCACTCTCTCCATAACTAATTTGCTTCTGTGCCAACAACATTAATCCATACACAAGGGCGCCATCTTCATGACCCAGCTGCCATTTATTAAAGTGAACATCCCAGGACTGTTGTACTGGGGATGAGGTTTCCAACATTGGAACTTTGTGGGGACCCACACTGAGCACATGAATCAAGTGATCACTGAGGCAGAGATAGAGGCCTCTGATGCAACCCACAACACAAGCTCATTCCCACCAAGGCTGATCTAAGTACACCTCCCAAATGCCTAATCTACTGGTAACAAAGACCAACACCGAGTCCTGATATGGCATCATTCCTTGAGGAAACAGGCAACATGCTGGCAGGTTGATTTCATTTCATCAGGCCTCTTTCACTCTATAGAGCAAAGAGTTCATTTTGGTTAAAATAGACATGTACTGAATTTTTTTTTTTTTTTTTTTTTTGGGGGGGAGACAGATTCTGACTTTATCACCCTGGGTAGAGTGCCTTGGTGTCATGGCTCTTGAGCTCAAGCGCTCCTCTTGCCTCAGCCTCCTGATTAGCTGGGATTACAGATGCCCTACACAATGCCCGGCTATTTTTTAGAGACAGGAACTCACTCTGACTCAAGCTGGTCTTGAACTCCTAAGTTCAAGTAAACCATCTGCCTCGGCTTCCCAGAGTTTTAGGATTGTAGGCATTAGCCACTGTGCCTGGTCCAGACATTACTGATTTTTATAACTGATATTTAGATAATTCTAATAACTGTATATTTGACAACTTTTTAAAATGTGTGGCACTGAAAAAAAAAAAATAAAAGTAGTATTTAATGTCATAGAACTATATGGCACT
This sequence comes from Loris lydekkerianus, assembly GCA_963574355.1. Classification (NCBI taxonomy): domain Eukaryota; kingdom Metazoa; phylum Chordata; class Mammalia; order Primates; family Lorisidae; genus Loris; species Loris lydekkerianus. Next base: position 16,773 of record CAUYPK010064599.1, read on the forward strand.
ACCTAGCAAAAAGAGAATAAAGAAGTAGCCAAGGACTGAGGATTTTGATCCTAAATCGGTTATAGTTTCTCAGCAGGCATTGACAATGATCCCTGCAGTCCAAGAATAGTCCCTTCAATTGTACAAATTACAAACATTAAGAAAAACTAAAGACATTATTTAGACTTTTAAACCAAAGTAACTGTGACTAGACAAACTACATTCATTCAAGTACAATAAATTTAGCATTATAGCTTATAGTCCCTAATATACAATTAAACAAATCAGTACATGCTTTCAAGAACTTTTTAAAATTTTGAAATTTTATCATCATTGGGGTTAAATTTTGGCTGGTGTTTACTTACAGTATATATTAATAGCTGATGAAGTGAAATAGTCTTAAGTATGATGTATGATGCAGCTGCATATCAATGAAAATGGTGTGCACAGAGACTCGTTACTATGGATACTGTGCTGGAAGATTTATGAAAGCATGTGATATTGTACCTAAAATTGTGTTCTTAATTACTATCTTAAAAAAATAAACAAACAAACAAAAAAAAAAGACCTTTATTCTAGGTATGCATTGACTTTCTCGGCAACATACTACCCAAGGTCTTATTTTGCATTTGTTACACTGATACTAGGTCCTAATGACTCCATGTGAAATCTCCATGGGACTCACTTTATATCAAGAAGGTATGGGAGTGGACACAGGACCATGGGATTCACTGGCCATGTTCTATAGTACACACCCAGAGCTACCTGCCTGGAAGAGTGTGGAAACAGACTACAGGATGGGTGGCTGAAGCATTGCTTCAGAGATGCCTTACACAGGACAAGGTATCATCCTCCAGGACACAATATATACCTTGAGTCAAAGATCTTTATATGGTGCTGTGCCTACTATTCAACAGAGTTCCTCCATACTGATTTCACTAAAAGAAATTTTACATGTGAAATGAAAATTTTATTTACAAGCAAAGTGCAAAATTAAATCTCCTTTTCCCACATTCCTGGTTGAAAAAAAAGTAATGGAAGTTTTAGCAACTGAATTCCTTCGTATTTACTCAAAGAGAAAATTATACTCCACATACGTGCATGATATCCCACAGGGCCTGGCCCATCCTATCCTCATTCTCTATCTCTTCCTCTCAGTATTTCTTACCAGCCTCTCTTTGTGAGTCTGCCTCTCCTGCTCTTCCTCCAGCTGAAAAAAAAAAAAAGCCAGTAATTTTCATCTTCCTCAATCTTGTGTCTTCACCTTGGATCAGCAGGATGATGTAGCAAACCTATAAAAAGCCCACTCTATAATTTAGGAAAGGGGAAGGTATATACACTTGAATTTTTGTCAAAACACCGTTTCCCAGTACTTGAGTACACAAACATTGCTAATGTTGTAAGAACACAATTTTCCCTTATTTTCTAAAACTACATTCAGTTGCAGCTACAAAACCCAAACAGTTAGGAGAATAATCCAGGATAAAAAATGAGAATACTTTTAATTTTCCAAACAAAGGCATTGTTTATAACAATTAACTGCTGTCATCACCCTCATAGTTTTAGGAGTCCATGCTCTGTGCACTTATCCTCCCTTCTCCCTGAGGCAACGGCCTCCTGGAGACATGAACTCATCCGTCATTCCTCAGGAGGCTACTTACCCTGTCTGGCCTCTTGCCAGTAGAAAAAAGCTATTGGTTCCAGACATCAGGCAAGGACTTCAAATAATTCTGGAGAAGTATCCTAGTTTATGATCCTTATAAATGTGTCAAAAATTGAATTGAACAGAAAGGTGGGTGCAAAGCATCAGATTGCCTGCCTTTGCCTAATTTACAGTTGCATACTAGACATATTTCAGCTAATTTGAGGCAAGAAGAAAGAAAACTGAACAAACAAATCTGCCGCTCTGGTGCTTGATCATACAGAGGGAGATGTGAGCAGAAAGAAGGCAGTCATCTACCTTAAAGACACTGTCACACTCATGTTAATGCAGTCCTTAGGAAACTTTGACATGCTTAGAGACTGGAGGATTTCAGGTTCTTTCCTCAGTGGGATATTCGTAAATTCACAAGTTGGAACCATCCTTGTAGGTACTATCTGGCAAGCACAGGGCCCACTTGGTCAGTGAAGGAAAAAGACCCCTGAGGTCTTTTGAGGTTACTAAGAGAATTTCTGGATTTGTAAAAAGAATCATTTATTTAATTTTATAAGTCTGAAAGACAATTTTATTGGGTACTTGTAGAAATCAAAGATCAAGCAATAGTAATACTTCTAATTATATTCATTTCTTCGAAAAACTTCTTCCGATTTTATTTTTTTAATAAAGCACATTACAAAAAACACTCTAAACAAAATGACTGTAATTTTTCAATTTACTATCTTCCAATTATGATTGCATTGTTTATGTCCTTCTTGGGTGATTTTTCACATATACGATTTGTTTGCTTAAATAGTATTCACTCAGAAACAATGATAACTTTGATTTCATCAACAGAAGTTTGCATCACTAAAAGAAAGAAAAACAGTTAAACTAAAAAGAATTTTTTTAGTTTCATCAAAATACTATTTTAAAATAAGATTGAACAAATTAGATTCTTTTGTTAAGTAGTCTTGTGATGCATAGAATGGCTAAATGTGGAGAAGATATTTGATATTTATTGTTACTTGATATTTATTACAGAGACTTTTGCACTTCCTGATCTATTTCTAAAGAAGATTGTAGATAGTTATTAATTACATTTATAAGCTTGGTCAGTAATACTATTTAAGGAGATGAGTTGAAAGGTTTTAATGCATCCTTTCTTGAAAATTTTCGCTTTGGTAATATGCTACTGATTCAAAGAATTTAAGGTTACCACTTTCAAATTATTTGTTTTGCTGTAATAATTCCAATAATTTCTTTCATTCATTTTAAACGTACAATTCAGCGACTTTTAATATATTTGCAGAACTGCCCATCATCATGATGTAATTTTAGGATGGTTTCATCACACCAGAAAGACACCTGTGCTCCACTGCACCTGCCCCTCATTGCCACCCCAGCCCCAGACAAATACCAAACTACTTCCTAAGGTACATTTGCTTTTCTGCATAATCCATATAAAAGGATCAATCATATAGTGCTTTCTTTCTTTTTTATTTTTTTTTTATTTTTTGGACAGAGTCTTACTTTGTCCTCCTGGGCAGAGTGTCATGGTGTCTTAGGTCACAGCAACTTCAAACTCTTGGGCTCAAGAGATTCTCGTGCCTCAGCCTCCTGAGCAGCTGTGACTACAGGTGTCTGCCACAACACCTGGCTATTTTTTTAGAGACGAGGTCTCTCTTTTCCTCAGACTGATCTCAAGCAATCCACCCGCCTCAGCCTCCCAGAGTGAGGCTGAGCTCAAGCTCAAGCAATCCACCCGTCTCAGCCTCCCAGAGTGCTAGGATTATGGGCATGAGCCACTGCACCCATCTGCTTTATTTCTTAATATGGGTAATGAATTATTACTTATTGTTGATATACATGTTTCTATACATAAAAAACTTCCTAGTAAGTAAATGAAGGAAACCACTAAAAATTAGATAAAATTATCCATAAAATAAAAAGAAAACACTCATGTTTTTAAGTTGACATTTTAAACTATTTTTAAATACATTTTTAATTTTTCAAAATTTAGTTTAATAATTCCTATGATAATGAATCAGTTATGTACCAACATAGTACATATATTATGTACAACTCACAGTGTCTTAGTTTTACCATCTGCAAATTGGATGCTGTGAGGATCAATCTAACTATTACTAAGTGCAAGGGGCTTTGTAAAGTATAAAGTTTAATAGGCTTTTTAACCGCTTCTTTATTTTTTTGATTAAGAAAAATTATTTTCAAACTACAAAGTTGAAATAATATGGTTAAGAGTGAATTGGAAACCCAGAACTGGTCATAGAAGAATACATGTGTGTGTTAAAAGAATTATAACTCAGGGGACTAAAAAATAGTATAAAATATCAAAACTCATAATGGGCTCTAATCCATAAAACACTATTATCCTGCATTTAAATGATGAGACATAGGAAGTATTTTACCTAATTAAATTAAGCACTGAAACTGATAACATTAAGCATCAGATTCACATTTTATCTTTCCATTAATGAATCCAATTAAGAGACATTAGTCATATATTTGTGTATATAACTATTCAGATCTTACTGGTGGGATCCAGGAATATGGATATGGAACAAACACCTTTGATGATTCTGGTTACTGGGGAGATGGGGACATGATGCCTGGAGATATTTTTTAAATGAGTTTATTAAGTGGAAAAAACAGCACTGTAAACATGAGTCATTCCAATGTCAAAGAATTACGGTATAGTGAAAAGAAAATGTGTGTATATATATGTGTGTGTATGTACACACACACCAACACACTTTTATATACACATATAAAATGTATGATATAATATGCAAATATAAATGTATATTACATATAGTGTGTATATATATTCTTATCTTCTGTTTAGAATGTTAGTTTCATAGAGGAATATTCTGCTTATTTAGTCTGAAGGGCTTCATACAGTGGTTCTTACTTTGGTTGTACATTAGAATTTCCCACAAAGGTTTATTTAAACCCAGAGATCCAGTTCAGTGTTCAGACTACCTTAAATCAGAGCCTCCTACCTGATGTCCAGTAATGGAATTCCATGGTGTTAACTATTTTCATCATCATTGTCACTTACTTTTGAAGAACTTGTAGAATAAATTATAATTTACATATGAACAGGCTCAGTTGATATGTAAAAGGCTTTTTGCTAAAGAGGAAATTCTTCAAAGTAACAGTTGTCAATGAGGCACCTTTGGCACAGATACATTTTCTTTACCCAAACTGAAGTGAGCCACAGAGACTGACATGGGTGAATTGAGTGAAAATGGTTTTTGAACAACCAATCTTAGGCGAAATATTCTGTAAGTGGCTCATTTCGGGTAGAAGTGGAGAGTAGAAAGGAGGGAAATGCAGGGTAGGGCCATCGATGTTGAAAGCAGGTTACTGATGAAAAGGAACCGACACATCACACACCAAACTCCCAATAACACACTTTCCTGCTTGTCCTGTGGGTATCATGCACAGAGCATATTAGAGGTAAGAGGACTCAACTTAATAGTGCACACAATGGATATTTTGCATTTTATCCTTCATTTTTCACTGCTTCTAGTCTACTTTTGATCATAATTTTTTAGGCTAAATGAACTTTTAGCAACTACCAGTGCCAAACTTTACAAAGTAGTGATCTTTAAAAATTAGCCATAATTGACTCATGAATAAAGTTCAATTTATGTTTCTTACAAAGTGTTTTGCTCTATGCACACAGTGTTAAGTCTAAGATCAGGGGGCTGGAGCCTGTCCCTCAAATCATAACTTCTGCATTAGTCTGAACCTCACTTTCCATGTTGGCCTAAGGAGTGTACCAAGAGTATGGGAATGCTGCCTGGCACATTGTAAGCCACATCTCAGTGTTTGTATTCTATAATTTTCATTACGCTTTTATTGATAGGTGAGGGGATATCCTTGGAACAGAATGGCAATGCAAAACAAAACAAAAAACCAGTATTTGCAAACTATTTCAAAGAGAAATGCTATGTCTGCTGCTTAACTTTCCTGTGTGGTCGAGGGCTGGTGTCTTAACTCCCCAAACTATTCAACAAAAGTGGATCCTGTTAACTCCCTTTGTCAGCCTAGCCTGAAGTTTTAAGGAAAGCTAGCAAGACACAGCAAGGTCTGCATTTAATTTGATTGTTAAAATGACACAGTTTGCTTCTGGCATATCTGTGATTGGATTGTATGCACAGCAGAAAGGTCACAGAGCAGAGAAGATAACTATGTTAGGTAAAGCCAGACTTGGTGTCTTTTTTAAACTGAGAATTTTTTTGGCAGAAGAACTGACATCTAAGCTTGTTACTGCTGTAAACAGAAGGATTCTGTTGCTTTTGAGGACTCTCCCACCATGTCATCATTTTCAGGCATCTCAGGTTAGTGAGGAGGAAACCAGATCCATTTGCATGTCATGATGTAGCTGGAGCCCAGGACTCTTGGAACAGACTGGCCAGGATTTCCCGGAAGCACTGGGGTGGCTCCCAGGTGTTACATCCTCCAGGGCAGAAAGTGCTTCACAAGCACCTCCTGAGTAGCCAGTTTCAGTTTAAAGCTCTGCAAATTCACTATTGAAAGTAAACAGTCTTCACTAAATACCATGGGATAAATGACCCTAAAATTTTAACATTTAAATACATTCAAGGGGGATCAGTTTGAGGACCCTAGGATACCACCAAAATTCCGACACTCAGGTTGCTAATGTAAAACAATGTAGGATTTGCATGAAACCCAGGCACATCCTAATATGGTGAACATGCTTTGTAAACAATTATTTTTAACATACATTATTTTTATTGTTATTTGTTAATTTTTTCCTGGTAGTTCTAATCATCAGTTGCTTAAATTGGCAGTTATGAAACCCATGGATGAGCAACCTGCAGATATAAGGGTCAATTGTATGTATATAGTTTAATTTAGTTAATAATTAACTATATGAAACATATAAATATATATTTTTAAGTGATCCAAGAAGGAAATCATTTGTAGGATGTGGTGACTCAGACCTGTAATCCTTGCACTCTGGGAGGCTGAGGCAGGTGAATTGCTTGAGCCTCAAGGAGTTCAAGACCAGCCTGAGCAAGAGGGAGATCCATTGTTTATGAAATAGAAAAAACTAACCAGGCATGTTGGTGGGTGCTAGTAGTCCCAACTAGTTGGGAGGCTAAGGCAAGAGGATTGCTTAAGCACAAGAGTTTGAGGTTGCTGTGAGCTATGATGATGCCATGGCACTCTGCCCAGGGTGGCAGAGTGAGACTCTGTCTCAAAAATAAATTAAAAGAAAGAAGAAGAAAATCATCTTTGAGTCTTAGAAGATAAGACAGCCCCTGCTTCTCCCCAAGCCCTGTGCTTCTGGCTCCAGGGACCTACAGTTTATAAAACTCCCCAGAGAAGACTGTCACACTTGGTGACCTAAGGTTAATGCTAGATAGACCTGCTGCTCAGAAAACAAAACAAAACAAAAACTTGACTCTTTACTTAAATCTTCAGAAAATACTCTAGCTTCCTATAAGGCAGCTCTTCAAATGTAATCATCTGTTCTGTTGAAATAGAACCTGAAATAGCGACCACCAGCACTTCAGGCTTACAAATGCCCCTTATTTTAAATGTTTCATTTAATAGAGTATAGGGTTGCAAGGCCAGTTGCCATTTGACAAATGGAAGTCACAGAGGAGAAAAGGCAAGATGGATGACTTGAACCAGCTTTACACAGAGGGTCCCATCCAGAAGGAGAGTTAAAGGACAGAAGTTTAGCAAGTAAGCTGATGGTTTGGAGCTGAGCCAAGAGAGAAGATTGAAGAGCACACATCACCCCTGCTGAGGTAAGCTGCAACTCCAAGGAAATAAACAATAGGTACAAAACCTGTCCCCAAGTGGATGGGAGTCTCCTCCCCCATCAGAACGGCTCACAGTATACTTTCCACAAACAAGCAAGCAGAGTTCAGATTTCCTCCTATTTTATCCCACAGGAGAGACCCTCCAAAAATCGGAACTCCTTCCCCAGAAAGGACCCACTAGTACGCCGTGGCACTCTCCTGCCAGGCATAAAACTGAACATATGCTCTACCTACAATTCTGAACTCCCAGCAAACCCCTCCACTCTCACCCTGTGGTTTGGAAGTCTGTCCCCCATGAAGTCCAGATTCTTGGGCATTTTCTCAAGAGGTGTTAACAGAGAATGGGCTGTTACAAGTCTGTGCTGAATTGGCAGCACGGGTGTAAAGCAGGACTGTGGAGTGAGGGACCTATATGGGAAAGGGAGAGCCCGTGCCCTGCAGTCCAGTGCAGTAGCAGCAGCAGTGGGAACAAGGGCTTTACACCCCTGGTGATGTTTTGGAGAAGCACTTCCCACCTCTCTTACCAAGCAAACTGAGCCAGTCCTCTGCTCTGGTAGCAGCCATGAGTGGAACAGATCTTGGAAGAAATGCAGGCCCCATAGGCAAAGGTATGCCTGAGGCAATACCTGCCCAGGCAGGGCATGACAAGGATGGAGAATAGAATCGGTGAGCAGGCAGAGGTGGCATACTTCCAGGGCAGGGCTGAGTCAGAATTGCTCCTTTTGTGAGCCCAAGATGCAACCAGCCCCCAGGGGAGAATAGCTAGGACAAAACCAGGCATGGCAGCAGCAGCAGCCCAGGGAAGAGCAGGAGCTGAGAGCTGTTTGTGAGCTCTAACTGTGCCCGCCCCAACACAGAGTGCAGCAGAGACAGAGATGCCAGCTCCATGAGAATTAGCGCAGCAGCAGTGGCATAAGGCGGGGATGAGTCACAATTTCTGTGATCTCAAACAGTGCCTGGCCCACTAGGGATATAGCTGGAACAGAAATGCAAATTCTGCAAGAATATAAGGGGCAGCAACATCAATTGGGGACAGGGCTGGAACTGAGTGAAACTCCCCAGCCTCCATTAAGCACCCAAGGTAGTCAGGCTTCAGCTTCCCCTGCGGGCTGGTGGCAGAGTGCGGTGGCCTGGCCAATGAGACATAGATCTCCCAGTGACTCAGGCAGGCACAAATGCCTGGTGCTTCTGCTCATTGGAGGGAACTGGGTCAGAGCCCTGCAGGGTTACCAGTGACTGGGTATGACAGAGGTGCAAGGTGGGGAAGGAGACATCAACCCTTCCAGACTAATTCATTTGCTAGGTGGCCCCTTCAAACTCCATGGAGAACCAGAACAAGTCATAATTGAGCTTCCAACAAACCCCTGCTATCTAGTTGCTAGAGACCTTTTGAACTCACCCACTTGAGACTGGGTGCTGACTGAGCCAATTGATTTGGAACTCCTGACTTCGGCCAATCACCAGAGGACCATCCAAGGTGGTATGCTGGTTGTGTTGTTGTGGGAAGGTCTGATTTTCCTTTTCCAGTTGTTGCTCATGGTGGGAAAGGTGTCTTAGTTGCTTGTATTTCTCCACAGCTGAGACTTCAACCCAGAGTTACTGATTCACTAAGGTTGGACAGAGAACAGTTGAAAAAAAGACAGAGCCACTTAGCCCCACCACACCAAGCAGGTACCCATTGTCTCAGGCTGTAGTACTGTACAGGTCCTCTGCAAAGCTCTAGGGCAGGGGTGGCGAACAAGTTCAACTACGCGCTCGGAGATCGCTCCTCAGAAGCAGCATAACAAAATCCAAACTTGGCAAAGAGCCACAGTATACAAAATAATGATAAGAGGCAAAGAACCGAAATTCATTTTGGCCGGGAGCCGCATGTGGCTCTAGCCGCGTGTT
>CAUYPK010064601.1:0-10542 GCA_963574355.1 Loris lydekkerianus
CCCCTCTCTCTCTCTCTCCCCCTCTCTCTCTCTCTCCCCCTCTCTCTCTCTCTCCCTATCTCTCTCTCCATATCTCTCTCTCTCCCTCTCTCTCTACCCCCCTCTCTTCTCCCCCTTCTTGGTCTACTTTACCCATTACAGGCATTACACAGAGGGACTGCCCATCCCTTTCCATCCAAGGCCACCTTCTCCTCTGTTTTCATCCTATTTTGTGTCTTTAATTTTCACACCTTTGAAAATCACTTTCAAATCCTCTCAACTAAACTGCAAATCCGAATGTTTAACTATCTCCCAGACATTTCTCCCAATATGTCCTAAGAGCTGTCTCAATCTTACAAACTAAACGCACAATTTTCTCGCCCCAGATCTATTCCCCACTCTTAACCTATTAGGGTGACTCAGCATCATTATTGTATTTCCCCTTGCATAAAATATTAATGCTACCTTTACGTCTTTCTCACTCCTACACCAGCACTAGCTGTGCTATACACGTCCATGTAAGTAGCATATTACTCCAAAGCATCTCTAGAAGCCTCCCCTCCACCCAACCTCCCCACCACCACCTACTTCATGCCCCGGGCCATATCACCCAGGGTGTAATAAGAGTCTTCTGCTCCATTCTTGCACCCTGTATGGCTATAATTGCCTCACTATCTTACACAGAGATCTTCAGGATCTTTCTAAGCTTTATTAAGTAAATGTTCACTCCCTACCACAATTTGGCACTAACCGACCTATCCAAACTCAGCCGCGGCTGCGTCTCCCAACATCCCCTGCCTTCCAACCACCCAGGACTGTTTACTATTTCTCAAATACATTCTATCTTCTCTGTCTCAGTAATGGGCTTAGTTCTGCATGGGATTCCCTCCTTTCCACTCCCCTCTTTCTGCTTGGCCAAATTCTGTACATGCTTATATCTACTTCTGATGCTTCCTCCTTAATGAATCCTCCTCATTCCCCCTACATGAATTAATATGCCTACTTTGTGACACCCCTCCACTGCAGTTTCTCTGCTTCTGCCTCACACCATAGATAAGATATCCTTAAGAGTAAAAGGAACAAAAAAGACCTAGCCTTGTGTTTCTTATTCTATTGCCCTTGGCACACAGCAGAGTGCTATACAAATAGTAGCATACAAATGTTTATTGACTTGACTCCTTCTGTACACTTCAAAATAATTAAACATCATTCATAACAGAGTCATACCTCTCTTAACTCTGACAGCACAAGGTAAACATCTTAGGCATCAGATATGTCCCATGATCAACCATCAGAGAACTCACCCAGGATCTTGTCAAATCATGATTCAGATCACCTGGACCGTCCAAAATTATGTCAGTACTTTTCCCTTTAATCCTAAGATACATGAAAGTATTTTCACATAGAGGCCAAAAAGGAGCTTTTCCTATTCAGTGTAAGCCACACATCCTCTGGACTTCCAGTGAACGAGTGCACAGGGGGTTCAGCATCCCCATTTTCTATCAGAATCCCTGTCATGCCAATAGCCTACGGTTAATGTAGAGAAGAGATCTATTTGGTCCTTGAGTTTGCACTAGGGGCGCAGGAAAGACAGGATCTAAAACGGTCCTTCCTGAAATAAAGGAGTTGCTTGACCACTGACCTGGATATTACTATATTTCTCTCAGATCTCTCTGAATCATTTCAATTATTTTCCCAATAAAGACACCAAAACTTACCCAAAACATCCCTGCACAATACAAGCTCTGACTTCTGAGCACTCTGCGCATTTAGGGGAACAGCCTAGGATACCTAAAAGCTCTCCACTTTGAATCCAATGTTAAGTCTTGGTAAAGTCCTTACTAGTCATCCTAGGCTTAGGCAACTTTAGCCTTCAGATACTCCTGTCCTGAGTACTTCTAAATTTCCTCCCCTGGTTCTTGATCTACCACATGAATTAAGTATCATTGAATATTAAGCATTGTCAGGTATCAAAGAAAACTTTGTGTCAAAATTCTAAAACTTAAAAGAGAAAGATGTGAAATAAGAGTTACCAAACTCAGAAAATAAATTGAAGAAAAGACAAGGTCATCTCAGAAATGAAGACTTTATAAAGTCCCCAGGTATAATAGATTTGACTGGCGATTTGAGTAGAAGAATGAGAAAAATCAAGAGGACTAAAATAAAATAAATGCAATAGGTATATAAGATCAGCAAAGAAAATCCAGTATTTCTAAAATACGAATATTTGAAGTTCCCTAAAAGGAAAATAAAACAATGGAGCATTATAAATATTTAAATTTCTAATCCAAGAACATTTTATTGAAAAGGAAAACCTCAATCCTTATAGAAAAGTCTCAAACATACCTGAGAGAAGCGACCTAGACTATTTAACCCAAAACATATTTCTAGTAAACCATTAGATTTTTAAGAAAAGAAAAAAATATTTCTCAGGAACTCCAACAAAGATGGAGCCGCTTATGAAACTATGAAGAAGACGGGAGGAGGAGAAGGACATAAAATTTAAAATCAGGTTAGTGTTTGATAGCTCAGTAATAACACAAAAAAGCAAAACAGTGGGGAAGTATTTTCTACAACTAAGGAGAAGAAAAGTGTGAGACAAGGATGTTATGTCCAGCCAACTGTCCTTCAGGTATCATGCTGTAGAGCAAGAGTCAACATTTTATTTTTTTTGTAAAGGACCAGAAAGTAAATATTTTAGGGTTTATTAACCATGTGGTCTCTGTCTCAATTATTCAACTGTGTTGTAATTCAAAAGACACCAGTGATAATTACATAAGGGAAGGAGTGTGGCTGTGTTCCACTTAAACTTCATTTATAAAAACTTCTTTAGCCCAGCACAGGGATGGGTGCCTATAGTCCCAACTGCTTAGCAGGCTGAGATTGCTTGATCCCAGGAGTTTGAGGTTGCAGTAAGCTGCGATCATGCTACCGCACTCCAGCCTGTGTGACAGAGCAAGACCCATCTCTTTAATAATAATTAAAAAAAAAACAAGCAAACAAAAAACTTCTAGCAGGCCAGAGTTGGCCTATGGGACAAAGTTCATTGACTACTTGTATAGATTGGGCTTGGCAATTGTACATCTTATTCAAATGAGGCAAGGAATAAAAATTGAATTTTTCTGCCAAAGGTACTTCTGCCAGTTACACTGTTAATTAACCCATTCTAAGGTGCTGGTACATATTTGGATTAACTGATTTACCCATGTTCATCATCATCATGAACCATTTAAAAATGAATATTCACAAATAGAACATAGCATAGCCAGTCTACATTCAATGTTCTGGCTTGTGTATTGGTGCCTCTTGGTATTCTCTGCCCCCTGCAGCTTTTGGCCTGCATCAGCCCCCACATGCTTCTCGCTCAGAAGGCCCAGGTATTTCCAGAGCCTTCACGTTCTCAGACAACAGACTGGAGGCCATGGATGCTCATCTGTGTACTGCTATGAGCCTAGATGCTCACCAAAATTGACATGCTTAATCAACATTTATTCAGCCTTTCTCTGATACCAAGCATCCTGCTAGATTCTGAGAATAAAAAAGCCATAGCAGTGTAACTTTCAAGGACCACAGGCTAGACTGACATCAGCAAAATGGTGGCTCCATCTCCCTAGGTTCTCATTTCCTAAAAGAAACATAGAAAAACAAGCGGGCTCTGCCAGTACCAGCTCTAGAAAGCAGTCAAAAGTTTTTAGGAACCAAGTGAGCACAGAATCAAGAAAAAGATATTTCCTAATGGTAGAAAATTTTTGTAACCCAATTTTACTTGCCCTCTGCCAGGCCCTCCATTACACAACAGTAGTTTTGGTCTTAAAGCAGCAACAGCCCTTGTTCCCAGAGGAGAATCCTGGTCCTTGACTCCAGAGAGGGCAGCATAAACCTTGTTTGTTAATTATTGTGTATCCCCATTCTAACTTGTCTAAGGGCTACCCAAACTAAGAACTCAGGCCAGAAAAGGGATGACTCTGCAGACTGAAACCAACTACTCTCAGATGCATGTGACAAAAGAAATACGTTTCAGACTACCCAAGGCAAAAGCTGGAGTGAATTTCTTTGGGAAATTAGGATATTCAAAAATAATCATGTATATTAGGGAATTTACAAAGCCATGTGCATGCCCACAACAAAACACATGCTCAGAAAAGGCCCCAAGTTTTTATTTTGGGGCTTCTTAATAAGACCATAAACTTTAGCCCAAGACTAATTCCTGGGCTCAGTATAAGCTTGGCTAAATATTGAAGGAGGGCACTGATACAGATCCAATCTTGAAAGACTGTGAGAGGTGTTTTTCTCTTGCACACTTTTTGTATGTTTCATTGGTTTGTTTGTTGGTTGGTTGGTTTTGGTTGCTTGGATAGCACTGCATCCAAGGAAATCTATGTCAAAATACTAGTTGAACACAAGCTAAGGAAGAAAGACATGCGTCCTCCTATGATGTCCACATATAGTGCTTACAATAATTGCTTGGAAAAGTCAATAAGTAAATGGACTACTACAGCTTTCAACAATCCAAAATAAATAAATAGAACAAGAAAAAAAAATGTGGTAAAGGAAGATAATCTGATTTCCCAAATTGCACATTATAATATACAAATTTCCAATTAAAAAGAAATAAGTCACAAGAAATAGGAAAGTACAGTCAATTTAAAGGGAAAAATGAGTTAACAGAAACTGTTCCTGAGAAACTCCTGGTATCCTATTTACTAGGAAAAGACTTAAAATAACTGTCTTATATAATCTTGGCAAACTAAAGGAAAACATGGATAAAGAACTAAAAGAAATCAGTAGCACTATATATGAACAAAAAGTGATGATCAATAAAGAGATGGAAATTATGAAAAGAAAGCAACAAATCCTGGAGCAGAAAAGTACAACTAAAATGAAAAATTCACTAGAGGGGTTCAACAACAGATTTAAGAAGGGAGAAGAAATGATCAGCAATCAAAGATAAGACAATTGAATTGTCAAGTTTGAGGAGGAGAAAAAAATAAGAGTGAAGAAAAGTAAACACAATCTACGAGACCTGTGGGACACTGTTTAGTAGCCAAATGTACATAATTGGAATTCAAAAAGGAGAAGAGAAAGAGAGAATTGCAAATAGGATAAATTTAAACAGACCCACAATGAGACACATCATAATCAACTGTCAAGAAGATAAATAGAGAATCTTAAGAGAGAACATGTCATATACAAGGAATCTTCAATAACAGCTTGTTTTTTTCTCACTAGAAATGTGAAGGCTAGAAGATAAGTGAGATAACAAAATAAAAAAAAATTCTCTTTCAAAATGAAGTGAGATCAAGACATTCCCAGATAAACAAAAGTTGAGAGAGTTTAATAGTATACCTGCACTGCAAGAAATGTTAAATGGGGTCCTTCAGGTTGGAATGAAAGGTTGCTAGATAATAATTTGAAACCATATAAAGGAGTAAAGATCTCTGGTAAAATAAATACCAGAGATTTAAAGGGAAAATATAAACTCAGATACTATTATATTTTTGGTTTATAGCTCCAGTTTTTATTTTCTACATGATTTTAAAGAAATACAGAAAAATTATAAATGTATGTTGTTGAACATACAATGTACAAAGAGGTAAGCTGAGACCAAAATAAAACAAGAGGCAGGATGGAACTGTACAGAAAAAGAGCTCTAGTATGCTATTTGAAGTTAAGTTGAAATCAACTCAAAATATAAATTTAGGATGTTAAACATAATCCACAAGTTAAACACAAAGAAAATATCTACAGACTAGGGAATAAAATGGTTCAGTATAAAAAAAAAAATCAGCAAAGTAGAATGGAATGGTGAAAGGCACAAAAATTTATAGAACACATACAGGAAACAAACAGCAAAATGGCAGAAGTACTTCCTAACCAGTAATTTCTTTAAATGTAAATAGATGAAGCTTTCTACAAAAACAGGAATAAATTCACAGAACGGATTTTTTTTTTTTTTTTTTTTTGAGACAGAGTCTCAAGAGTGCTGTGGTGTCACAGCTCACAGCAACCTCAAACTCTTGGGCTTAAGTGATTCTCTTGCCTCAGCCTCCCAAGTAGGTGGGACTACAGGCACCCACCACAACACCTGGCTATTTTTTTTTTTTTTTTTTTTTTTTTAGTTGTCACTGTTGTTCTTACTTGGCCCTGGCTATTTCGAAGCCCCCAGCCTCAGTGTATGTGGCTGCTGCCCTACCCACTGAGCTATGGGAGCTGCCCAGAATGGATATTTTTAAATGTGATCCAGTTATCAATGTACAGGAGATATACTTTCGATCTTCAGATACAAATAGACTAAAAGTGAAAGGATGGAAAAAGATATCACATACAAATAGTAATCAAAAGTGAGCTTGGGTGGCTACACTATCAGACAAAATAGACTCTAAGTCAAACACTGACAAAGAAGAATATATATTGATAGAATGGTCAATTCATCAAGAGAATATAGCAATTATAAATACATATGCACCAAATAACACAGCCCCCAAAATATTTGAAGCAACATCAACAGAATTGAAGGAAGAAATATACATACCATAATACTATAATATAATAATAGACTTCAGTACATCACCTTTAATAGTAGATGGAACATCTAGACAGAGTATCAGTAAGGAAACAGACCATTTAAAGGGACTTTTATTTATTTTTTTGAGACAGAGTCTCACTGTCGCCCTTGGTAGAGTGCAGTAGCATCACAGCTCACAGCAACCTCAAACTCTTGGGCGTAAGTAATTCTCTTGTCTCAGCCTCCCAAGTAACTGGGACTACAGGCGCTTGTCACAACACCTGGCTATTTTTGTTGTTGTCATTTTAGTTGTCATTGTTTTTTAGCTGGCCTCACACTGAGTTTGAACCCACCAGCCCCAGAGTATGTGAGGGCTAACCACTGAGCTATGGGAGCCAAGCCTGAAGGGACTTCTTGCTTATGGAGTACAAAGTTTCTGTTTGGGATGAAAAGTTTTAGAAACAGTGGCAATGGTTACATAACAGTGCGAATGTAATTAATATCACTGAATGGTACAGTTAGTGAAAATGGCAAATTTATGTTTTATCTATTTTACCACAATTACAAAAAAAACAACAACAACAACACATGAGCTATTGCTGAAGACAGGTTAAAATAATAGATTGTGATAACTAGAATTAACTAATGTCTCATAAAGAAAGAGACTAGGTAAGACTTTGAAAAGGAAGTGACATTTTGGCAGGCATTTTCCAGGTAAATAACTTGAGGGGAAAGTACTAAGAACAGAAGAAATAGCCTGGACAAAAATAAGAAGATAAGAAATGGTAAGACCCAAGTCATAAATTGTTGATATGCATGTTGGCTATTACATGCAGTGATGATGCAAGGTTGTTTTATTTGGCTGTACTTTAAACGTATTTGAGCCAAAATCTGAAAATTGGAAGATTTCATACAAAAATAGGAATATCTGGTTTCTCTTAAAATATTTATCTTGAAAGAGAGAATCTTTCAGCAATAGTAAGCCTGAATTTCACAGCAAAAACCTGTTGAGCCCTAGTTGTTGGCTACACCATTCAGCCAGAGCATTCACAAGTATCTGCATGTGTGTTTGCACTGGGGTTTTCTCATCTGTTTTACTTACCTGATGCTATGGTCTAAATCAGGGGTCCTCAAACTATAGCCCGCGGGCCACATGCGGCCCGTGGAGGACATTTATCCAGGCTGCCGAGTGTTTTTGCCACAGTTGCCTGTCCTGCTTAGTAGCCCACTTGTCCTGAGCCGCAGTGCGCATGTGTGGAATGTGCGCCAACTCTCGGATTCTGTTCCTTCTCTCTATCTCTCCCTGCTGGGTGTTATTGCCATCCTGCTTAGCAACCCACTGT
The DNA here is from genome assembly GCA_963574355.1 of Loris lydekkerianus. Lineage (NCBI taxonomy): Eukaryota > Metazoa > Chordata > Mammalia > Primates > Lorisidae > Loris > Loris lydekkerianus. Next base: position 7,828 of record CAUYPK010064601.1, read on the forward strand.
TCAGGCTGCAGTGCGCATGTGTGGAATGTGCCCCACACTCTCCAGTTACCCTCCTACTCTCCAACTCCGCTCCTTCTCTCTGTCTCTCAACTCCTCATCTCTGTCTCTGATTTAATCGGAGGTGTCACCAGGTTGTCTGTGCAGAGCCTGCTGCTGCCTAAGGACCAAGGTAAGAACAAGTTAGGATTTTTTTTTTTTTTTTTTTTTTTTTACTTTGCAGTTAGTAGGGCCTTTTTTTGCAGTTAAGGGGGGCCTTTTTTTCTGAAGTTAGGAGGTCTTTTTTTTTTTTTTGCAGATTGGGGCACCTTTTTTGAAGTTAGAAGAGCCTTTTTTTTTTAAGTTAGGAAAGCCTTTTTTTTTTAAGTTGGTTAGTTGGTTGGGGGCATTTCCTAGGGGGGTTGCTTCACAGTGATAACGCAAATAGTCAGTGCTCAGTGCTAATGCAAATTGTCAGTGTTCACAGGTAATGCAAATAGTCAGTGCTCAGTGTTAACACAAATTGTTAGCACTCAGTATTAATGCAAATTGTCAGCAGTCAGTGTTATCTCAAATGGTCAGTGGTCAGTGTTAATGCAAATGGTCAGTGCTCAGTGTTATCACATGGGGGCCCCAAACTGGTAATCTGCCTAGGGCCCCATGGGAACTTAATCTGGCTCTGCAGACAGCCAAGGAGTAGGAAACCCAATTTAATTGTCAGTAAGTGCATTTATATTCTGATTGCTATTCAGTTGTGTATGATGTTGTATGTTGTGTGCTGTGTAAGCCCTGGTTCACAGTGTTGCAATTTCTGAGCAGTGCGAGTTCAGCCATATGCTTGTATGGCTAAACTGACATTAGATTCGGAAGAAAAAAGGCATACGTGCCTTCCTTTTTCCTGCAGTGGAATCTGATCACATGGGTCTTCTCACTCATGCGATCAGATTCTTGTGTGAGTTCACAGATCGCAGTGCAGTTTGCACAGGGCAGTGTGAACTGGAAAGGTGGTGGAGGAATTGGCTCTGTAATCGTGCCTGTTCCACCACCGCACCACTGTGAGCCTGAGGGACTGGCAAGGCTGCATTGATGGGCACTGATCAGACGGCATTGATAGGCACTGATCAGACTGCATTGATGGGCAGTGCAGTCTATATGTCTCTGTGTGGGCAAAGTTATTGCTGGTATATTGTTTTTAGAGCGCTGGATATATATATTGGTACTTTACTAATAGCAATTTGGAATCCCTAGGAAACAATGATATCAAGAAAGAGAAAAGTTGACTCGGAGTGTAGGATATTCAAAGAACAGTGAACTTATGATTACTTTTTCATGCAGTACAAAGAAAGAGCTGTGTGTTTGATATGCCAGAATATAGTGCCTGTGTTCAAAGAATATAATTTGCGTCGACATTATCAAGCTCAACATAAAGATAAATATGATAGTTTGGTCAGAGAAGTGAGAAAAAATAAAATATTAAAACTGAAATATACATTGGCATCTCAGCAAAATACTTTTGTGAAGCAGAAAACAGCTAAATGCTTCATCACTGTGCAAGTTTTCAAGTTGCCAAGATAATAGCGTGCACTGCAAGATCATTTGTGGAGGGAGAATTTGTTAAAGAATGCCTTATTTCTGTTGCCAAAGAGATGTGTCCAGAGAAGGCCGATTTATTTAGTACAGTGAGTCTTTCAGGACCCTCAATTACACTAAGGACTGAAGAAACGGGAGACAATTTACATCAGTATCTGCAAAACTCTGCAAAAAACCTTTCCGATTTTTCCTTGGCACTTGATGAAAGTAATGATGTTCGTGATTCTGCATAACTTCTAATGTTTATTCATGGTATGAATGACTATTTCAAAGTCACAGAAGAGCTTGCTGCATTGCAAAGCATCAAAGGAACAACTACGGGAGAGGATATTTATGAAAAGGTTTGCCCAACTGTGAATAGTTTGCAGCTGAACTGGGCAAAACTAGCCAGTGTGACAACTGATGGTGCTCATGGCATGGTGGGGTCTAAGAAAGGAGTAATTGCTCGCATTAACCAGAGATGGAAAAACATGACCATTCTCATCCAATAGCCATACACTGCCTCATCCACCAACAAGCACTGTGTAGTAAATCACTGAAGTGGGACTCTGTTATGAAAACTGTGGTTATCTTGTGTTAACTTCATTAGAAGTAATACACTAAACCACAGACAATTTCAGGAATTTCTGTCTGAGCTAAATGTTGCCTATGAAGATGTTCTGTACCACACAGAAGTTCACTGGCTGAGTCAAGGGAGAATTTTGAAACATTTCTATGACCTACTTCCATAGATTACAGCTTTTCTGCTTTCAAAAAACAAGTACCAGAGCTCAATGATGCAGAATGGAAATGGCACCTTGCCTTTCTGACAGATGTAACAGAGCTACTCAACAGTTTCAATGTGCAACTTCAAGGAAAGGGGAAGCTCATCGGTGATATACTATCACATGTGAAAGCATTTGAAGTAAAATCAGGCCTCCTCATCAAACAAGTGAAGGAGGAAAATTTCTGCCATCTCCCACAACTCAAACTCTGTTAGCAGAAAATCCATTGGTTGCATTCCCAAATAAAACATGTGTGGATTCACTGGAAAAGTTGCAAAAGGAGTTCCAATTTAGATTTAAAGAGCTTCATCTCCATGAACAGGACATACAGCTTTTCTGTAGCCCATTTTCTATTGACATTGAAAATGTGGATACAATTTACCAA